>OZ023266.1:36343347-36650847 GCA_964006375.1 Tillus elongatus | reverse complement strand
CGACTCCTTTTGCAAGTTCATCCACAATTTCTTTTCTTTCGATGTTTATGTGCGAGGGGGTGTACATGAAAATTAGTGTCTTTTTATGTGCAATTATGTGTGTAATTTGATCTCTTATTTCTCTTCCAATGTGGTTTTTAGGGAAGATTTACCTACTTATTTGTAATGCACTGGAATAGTCTGTGAATAGAGTCTGTTGTATATTAGATAGTATAGCTTGCCTAAGTTCTTCTTTAATGGCATACAGTTCACCAGTAAATATAGACTCCAATTTAGGTAGTTTGTATCAGGTCTGTATTGCATGTGATCTTGTACTGTTTGGATTTTTAGTGGCATTTGTAAAGATGAATGTGTAATTCCTATACTCAGATTTCATGTAGGAATTGCTTTCTTATTACACTGGGATTGGTGGTAGTTTTCGGGTGGTGTGTTGGTACTGGATCAAAAGCAGCTTGTTGTTGTGTCCAAGGAGGGCTCAATGTCTTGTATGAACTGGCAGATAATGGTAGAGGCTCTTCAACACTTTCAAGGATTATGCAGTATCTATGGATTATGGGAGCTGAAAGATGCGGTTTTCTTCTGATGAGGTCTCGTAGCTCCTCGAAGAAAACAACTGATAATTTGGATGCTCTGGTGGACTAAGAACTTTGGGGGCATAACTTAAAGTTAACTGTTCTCTTCTTAGTTCAAAGGGCCTTTAATTTGCGAGACTCCTAATACTTTCAATATAGCTAGTTCTCTAGCAACCAAGGCCTATTCTTAAGGCAGAGTCTTGGATAATGTCAAGTGTATGCAGAAACTTTACTGGCTGTACTGTAAACTATAGCCCCATAATATATTCGGGATCTGGTGAGCGTCCTGTAAATGTTGATCAGCACTTTGGTGTCCACTCCCCGCTCATAGTGTGCCAGAGTCTTCATCATACTAATAACACCGATGCGTGATTTTTGAACTTAACTGTCTTTATGTGTGATTCCCATTGCAGTTGTAGGTCAAAAGTTAATCCTAGAAATTCAACTTGTTCTACAGATCTTATATTTGCCAAATTAAAATTCATATCATTAACTGTTTTTGATTTGGAGATTATCATGCTCACAGTTTTATCTACAAAAAATTTAATTCCTGTAGTTTCTGACAACTAGCCGATATTTTTTACAAATATTTGTAACAGTTTTTGGGTACCTCCCAGGTTGCCTTTTGTATATATGAATAAATAATCGTCATAGAGACTAGTTTTGACCCTTAAGCAATTCCATTTTAGGTACACTTTGAGAAACCCAAATCACCAAAATACATATTTCAGAGACCTTACGATCGTTTCGTTGACAATGTCAACATCTTCACGAACGATCGTAAGGTCTCTAAAATATGTGTTGTGGTGATTGGGGTTTCTCCAAGTGTACTTATTAGTGCTCATCACAGGTTCTAGTTTTCACATAGTCAATTCCATTTTAAAGAGTTTTTATGGACGAATATTTCCCGTTAATCTTTAACTCTAAACTTTTTGTTGCTTAGAAAGTTTACGACGAATGCAAGTATATTTCCATCAAGATTACCAGATTTTAGTTTACTGATCATCATATTCCTCTATTTCACGTCATAAGCCTTTTATAGATCAAAAAACAACGCCAACATTTTTTTTGCACAAAAATTACGAGTATTTCTGATTCCAATCAAACTAGATTTTCTAACGTTGACCTATTATGGCGAAATACGCATTGAAATTAAGTAAGAAGCTTTTCTCTTGCTAGTTTTACCATAAGTCTTTGATTTATTATTCTCTCCAGTAATTTTCAAATAGTGAAGGTTAGAGATATGGGCCTGTATGATGTCTAGTACCTTTTATTTTCTGGTTTAGGGACTGGTATGGCAGTTTCCTCGCGTCAGCTACCAGGAAATTGGTGGTTGATCCATAGAATGTTGTATATCTCAAGCAGCTAAAATTTAGTGATAGCAGAAAGGTGGGCAAGGGTTTCATTTGGTATAGCATCAGGTCCTAAGTGAGTAGATATTACTCTACATACAGACTTGGAGACTACTTCTCTGGCTTCACTGTAGAAGTAGTCTCCAAGTCTGTATGTAGTATGGACCAATTTTACCAAGTAAGGGCAACAACAATCAATGAATAGATGTTACTCCTTTAAGAGTGGCTTCCAGTTTATCCAGTGTTATATTTATATTAATGATTTTCTGATTTTCACCTATTATTGTTGTGTTCTGATTTTCTTGTTTTCTTAGATTTCAAAAATTGTGGAGGATATTTAGAGACACTGGAGTTTTGCTCAAACTGAGTTGCAAGAATTTCGGCTATATTTTCTGAGCTGCTTACAATCCTGTTGTAGTGTTTTAGGTATTTAAGCTGCAATGGCGTTTTTGAGTCTTTGCTTTTTCTTATCTTGTTCCATACCTTTGACATTGTCCCTGAGGTGGTGATAGATGCAACAAATTCTTTCCAGGATTGTTGTTTGCTTTTGCGAATAATCAGTCTCACTTTCGCTTTCTAGTGTTTGAATTTTATCTAGTTCTCGGGCATGTTGTGTCTTTTAAGTCGAGCATTCTTGCCATCCTTGATAGCTTTTTCGCATTTTTGTTCCACCATGGTGCTTGTGGCCTATCTTGGGTCTTCTAGTTTTTTCTGCGGCTGTTGTCATGGTTTTAGACAAACAGGCCACTGTCTCCTCTATACTGTTGAAACGTTTTTCCTTTGGAAACTCTTCTTCAATTATGTTTAGAAAGGTTCCGTAATCATCTGATCGAAGTTTCTAATTAAGGGTGGTATTTTAATATTCATAGTGGAGGCAATGCCTATATGCAAGTGATAGTGGTTACTGTCATAAAGGTAGCTATTTTTGTCCAATACAAATTAAGGCACAAAGGATGAACTAGAGATTGTTAAGTCAACTGCCGGCGCATTATTTGATCTACTGTTGTATTTGGTCTCTCTTCCTAGCTTTAACATCACCAGATCATTAGCTTCTACCAGTTCTTGAAGTATCTTCTCTCCATAATGTGTTTTGTGGGATCCCTATGCTGCTAAATACGAAATTGGCCTTTGGAAGTAAAGTTATTTTATGATGAGCTTCGTTTATATTTGGGACTACCTGATGATCAAGAATGTTTGTGAAGAAAAAGATGCGAGCAGTACGAGAACTGAGTCATTACTCAAAGCATATATTTCAACGATTGTTCTCTTATGGCAGGAGCAGGCATTTCCACAGAGGACACACCGACCTCAAATTTACTGAAAACTGTTCTTTAAACTCCCACACATCCCTGGCATATATTTTATAAGAGGCTGACGTCTATATTCCCATGTAATTGGTAATGGTTTTATTTTAATTAATGACAATGTCACATTTGTATAAATTATTGCAACTGAGTATCTGGATGTAATCTATATTTGAGTCAGGATTAGCAGCCCGCAGTCCGGATATTAATAATATTGAACCTCTTTGGTGTTAACTGCAAAGGCGTATTTATAGTCGTCCAGCTATACCAGACACTCATCCAAACCTATAATTTGCCTTTCTTTGGTAATTTAAAGTAACTTTTTCAATCTACTTAGCAAATTTGATGAACTAAAAGCCACAAAGAGTAAGTCCCCTTAGTTAAGCTCAATGAGGACATATTCGTTGTATTTTATTTAAAAGTTCCAGTGAACAAAACCTTTTTACTAGTTAAGAAGATATTGATTGACGCTATTTTTGGGATTTATCTCACTCATTTTCTTACTAGTATTTGTGTGTATTTTTTACTTATTTCTTTATTTCAGGACGTCGCATGTATTACTTTAACTAGTTAACACTAGTGGCTAGTTGCAATGACAAAGTTCCAATATTCTTATAAAATATTATACAGGCTGGCCCATTGAAAACGAATTGGCAGCCATAACTGCCAGGAAAATATTTTGTCAAAAAAAAAAACATGAAACACTTCATGCTTGCATATGAGGGGGCAATTTTTGCGGCAAAAGGTATAGCCCAAACTTTACCATATTAAACGGGGGTGTTATCCCTCAATTTTGTTTGAAATCGGAATAGGGGTCATGTGATAGCTCGTTAAAAAGAGCTTTTGGTTCCCTATACAGTCCTTTTTTATTTTTGAAATTCGCTCTATTCGTTGGTAAAGGTCTGCGTAGGTTATAAAATGTAATTTACATTAAGGTGCTCTAAAAACATTAGGTAAAAATTTGAACAAAGTTTATACAATTGTACGGAAGTTGGTGGTGTTCAGTTTGAACATTTATTGGATGAAAGTTTAATTTGTTAGTATATTGATTTATTGCTTTAGTAGTATGATTGGTCCTACTTATTTTCAACCTTTTCATCAATACTATGCTAAGTTTTTAAATGAAATGATTTAGTTTTTTAATTTCTCCGGAAATTCAATAGTTATTTTTTGAAATTCCATATCTTTTGAACAAGTAGACCGAATTTTAGAAATAAAAAGGCAATGTATAGGGAATCAAAATCTCTTTTCAGCAACCTGTCACATGACTTCCATTCCCATTTCAAAGAAAATGTCAGAGATGACATCCCGCTTGGGAGGGTGAAGTTTTGTCTATACTTTTTGCGTCAGAAGTTGTCCCCCTTACCAGCAAATTTGATGTGTTTCGGGTTTTTTCGAGAAAATCTTTTCCTGTAAGTTATAACTGCCAAGTTATTTTCAATGGGCCACTCTATATAAGGTAACCGGTGTTTTGTCGTCGAGTGTGCATATAAACATTTCATTGACAAAAATGTTGTGTAATAAAATTTTAATTTTAAATAATAAACAATAACGATCCAGGCAGATTTGTTTGTAATAAGAGCCTTAGCTCAAATATGCCTCCATATGAAGCAGGAAATAAACACCTGCTTCACTGATTTAAAAAAGTATTTCGGAAAATTGCTTTAGGAATATCTACGGCAAAATTTTTGGGGACAAATTTAAGCATTAAAGACGGCCTAATTATATACAACGTGTGATAAAATCAATAGAGCTAAAAGAAACTGAGGTAATTTACGAAAAGCAACTGGAATTCGTCGGGTGTGCATCAAGAGCAGATTTCTGTTCGAAGAAAAAATACTCGAAAAATAATTAAATTTAATACGGTAAATTTAGTAGATTCTTTACTACCCGACTAGTCTTGGAGATTTATGTCGATTGAAAATTAGTTTTGACTCTATTAACCTTTTTTTATGAAAATTCGTTTCGTTTTTATAACGCACTCGATAGCCGGTGCGTTATAAAAAATGCGTTGGTATAGGGCTAGGATATTTTTATCAATTTGAGTTGCTTCTAGCAAAATAATATATCTCTATGAATTAAGATAAACATTCGATGCTTCAGAAGTTAATAAAACGTTCCGTATTTTACACATTTCAATTTCCGTACCTTCCATTTCAGTGAACGTGTCCTTATGAAGCTGGATATCTTATCCATTATAACTTGGCCAAGTTGAGCGTCTTCTGACATATTTTCAGAGTCTAAACTTCTAGACGTGTCTGGAGTAAATGTTTCTGTCGATGTCTGTGTTATTTCCACATCTCCGAACTCTATTGACGACTTCTTTAGCATGCGGTTAAAATAGGTGACAAGCTTTAACATCATACAGGCACTTAAGTCTCGACTGGTACACTTAGAATTCAGTTTTTTCATCAGGGACTCCTCCACTGTTGAGTGTTCGTTCGTGTGTATCTGAAAATAAAAAAGAATTAAGTTATACAGTATTGCAACGGTAAATCTATTTCAAAGCTTAAAAGCTCACCCGTCAATGTGTTAACTGGGCTTTAATTATTTCTACTATATACTAATTAAATTGAGAATTGAATAGCAAAGTGACCATGATTCTTTGAACATTTTTCCATAAAGAGATTTCTTGGTATATATCCACCGTCTTCAAGATAAAAATCGTCTTAAAAGGACGCCTGCGGTGCCTAAATATTGTAAACTGGCTATGAAATTAAAATAAGGAACTAGGTCAATGCTATTTTAAAATGTAATTATTCTTTTACACATATTACAAAAAAAAACTGTTCATTTAGTACATTTTTAGATCTACCCTTTCATTCCAAGAGTAGCTCAAAGACTTCATCAGGAAATGCAATAGGTAGGATAACCAAGCGAGGGGAGCACGAAGGGGCACCGTAGGATGGTCACCGTGTTCCTCGGATTTAAATTCATTAGATTATCTTTTATGGGGTTACTCAAAATCCTTGGTATACGAAGTACAAGTTTGCAGAGTTGGAGAATTAGAGCAGCTGATGTTTGCTAGTTGTGAGATTATAAGACATAAACCCGGTATTTTTTCAAAATCGTAAGGTCTATAAGAACATAAGTTCGACAATGCAATGAAAAGAACAGAAGTCACATTTAAAAAAAAGTATTCAAAAATGAAGGAACGGCATTATTTATTATTTTTTTATTGATTTGTTAGTATTTCTATAGAGAAAACTTTTTGTCCAAAAAAGTTTCTACGCCTTTAAGTTGGTTTACCTATTCTGTTAGCTAAACAACATTAATCCTAAAGAAGCATTTTTACGTAAAAATTGTCAAAAAAACCGAATTTCATTAAACAGATTTAATTTCCCGGGGTATGAGCTCCTTACTTCTTTTAGATTGAATGGAGGCGTGTACACATACGTCCGTAGCAATATACCCTGCACCAGACTCCCCTATTTAGAAGCTGGAAGAAAATATATACTTTGAATAAAACTCTCTCTCTCTCTCTCTCTCTCTCTCTCTCTCTCTCAGGGCTGCAACTAAATTCATCTGTTGCATTTACCGGTCACCTTCTGACAACAACTTTGTCCAGCTCTTTGTTTACCTTCCTGAATAAACCGACTATCTGATTTCTGAATATCCTTCCTCCGAGGTCACTATTCTTGGTGACTTCAATGTCCATAATAAGGAATGGCTAGGATCTTTAAAAACCGATCCACAAGGGAGAGCAGCGGAGGCCTTTGCAGTCAGCAATTCTTTAGCCATAATGGTTCAGCAACCTACTTACTCTCCTCGTATCCCAACACACAGCTCAAATCCCTTGGATCTTCTTCTTACTACAAAACCTGAACGCTATAAGATATCAGTCACCGCCCCCCTTGGTCGCTCAGACTACGGCATGGTCACTGCTTCCTGCGCAATGCAACCCGAGGTCACACAGTCATCACACCCTCGTATCGTTTGGCACTAGAACTCCACAAACTGGGACGAAATGCGGGATTACTTTTCCTCATTTTGGGCGTCTGTCTGCTTCTCTAATCTGATGTCTCACAAAACGCCACCGATATTATCCAAGCTGGCATGGAATTATTTATTCCACGTGTACAGAAAAAGCCTCTTCAGCCACTCAAAAGCTCTGGTTGTCTACATCCTGTGACAAGGCCAGACTTGAAATGGTCAAAGCTCACAAAATGCTTCTACACAATCTCAGTCAAGAAAATCGTCAAGCATTTAACGACGCAAGAAATTGCTATGTCCGCATTCTTTCTGAGGCAAAAAACTCATTTAATAACCACATCAAAAACAAAGTCCTCTTAAGCTCCAACAGCGGCAAACCCTTCTGAACTCTTGCTACATCTATTGGGAATAATTTCTGCAAAAGCATGTCCTCACCTCTTGTCTCAGGGGATGAAATTTTTTCTACCGCCTTGGGCAAGGCTGAACTTTTTGCTTCGTTGTTCGCCGGCAATTCTACTCTCAACCCACCTCCAAATGTTCAACCACCAACATACCCTAATGTCGCGCATAAAATAACGGATATCATTTTCAAAACTCAAAAGGTACGAAAGATGCTCTTTTTTCTTAATACCAGGAAAGCTTCTGGCCTTGACGAGATCCCAGCAATTGTTCTCAAGAAATGCGCACCAAAACTTGCTCCTGTCCTGACTCGTGTGTTTCAGATATCTTACAATAAAGGCATATTCCCTAGTAACTGGAAAACTGCTCGAGTACAAACCATCCCCATGAAAGAATCCAAAGCGATTCCTAGCAACTACAGGCCTATTTCTCTTCTTTCAGTCGTCTCTAAAGTGATGGAAATGTATATAAACACCGAATTACTAAAATTTCTTGAAAAACACAGTCTAATCCACGACAGGCAGTATGGAATTAGTCAGCGCAGATCGACTGCCGACCTTCTTTTCTTTGTCACCCATTCTTGGAACAAGTCTATGGAACTACACGGTGAATCCCAGACTGTTGCTCTAGACATATCCAAAGCATTCGACCAGGTCTGGCACGCAGCGCTGCTTAATAAACTTCCGGCCTATGACCTACCACCAAAGCTCTGTACCTGGACAGCAAATTTCCTCTCCAACGGGAGCACTTCTGTTGTCGTGGATGGACATTCCTCTAAACTGTATCCAATTAATGCAGAAGTTCCTCAAGGTTCAGCTTTAGCCCCTACTGTGTTTCTTTTCCACATCAATGACCTCCTCTCTAGCACATCCAGCCCAGTTCACAGTTACGCTAACGACAGCACCCTCCACTCAAATATACAAAATTCTAAGCCTGTCTCTTTAGCCCAATTAGATGATGATCGCAGACTCATGGAGGGTTCTGTCTCCGTGGATCTCCAAAAAATATTAGACTGAGGAAGTAGAAAGCTTGTTCAATTCCACCCCACCAAATCTCAGTCTTGCTTTCTTTCTCATAAGAGATACACCAGCCCTAGATCCATCACAATGAACAACCAAGTTATTCAAAGTAATGAGTCCACTTCTCTTGTTGGCACTTCTGTGGATCGAAATTTTAATTGGCACCAACATGTCACATCAATTGCAGAATGGGCTGCTAAGAAATTAGGTTTCCTCTTCCGGGCTTGTAAATACTTTTCACCTTATATATACACCTTATATACTTCACAAATAAGGCCAAACCTCGAATATTGCTCCCACATCTGGGGTGCAGCTGCCGCTTCTACACTCGCTATCCTGGACTCCATTCAAAAGAGAGATATTCGTCTTATCGGTGACCCTACCCTCACCCAAAGGCTGCCGTCCCTTGCCCACCGACGTGTCGTTGGTGACCTCTCTCTCTTTTATAGATATCTGCACGGGCACTGCTCAGAGGAGCTTTCCTTCATAGTTCCCCCACCTACTGCGCCCAACAGATCTACCAGAGGAACAGAGCAAATGCACCCTTTTACTGTCCAGGTCACCAGACATAGAACATCTTGTTATGCCCGCTCTTTTGTCCCGAGGACTTCCAAGTTGTGAAATTCCTTGCCCGCACGTGTTTTTCCTTCTCCTCCGAACCTCCAAACTTTCAAGTCCACAATTAACAAGTTGCCTCTGTCTCCTTGTCAACACCCACGGTACGATAGTATTTAGGTTGTAAGCCCTCGTGGCGTGTTTAAAAAAAAATAAAGAACAGAATATTTATTTACTTTATCGAGTCAATATTTACCGAAAACATATTATCGATTATATGCATAGAGAATTTCCCTAGTAGAAATATATTGATAATGGCTGATTGAAACGCAACTCTGTGTCACTTACTACTCTTGCCATTATTTTGTTTAAAATTTTATGTATTATAAATATCACGTGTTTAAGTCTCAATGATAGTTTAAAAGACATAGTAATTTAATAATTATAAAGACTTTATGATAGTTTTGACAGTAGGCTGCACTACTTTGCCTAAATATTACTTTGCTATCGAGCTAACTGCTATTTGTTCATCATGGCTTGGTAGAAACCAAACGCTTTACAGACAAGAAGTTTGGTCACAGCACCAGCATTCTGCCACAATTATAATCTTTCGTCTTCTACTAAATAAATACTACTGAAGGATTCAACTAAAAGGAGTTAAATGGTGCAATATTTCTCGACTTTGCTTAAGCATTTGACAGCGTCTGTAATGCAAGCCTCCTATATAAGTTCATTTATTCAATTTCCAACTTCACAAAAGAATATCCCATCTCCTCGTTGAGTCATACCTACAAGCGGGAAAGCTCCAGACTAGACACCAGATCTCCAATCTAATCAGAAACAGCTGACCTCCCGCAGAGCTCTGTCATCTCTCCAGTACTGTACAATATGTTCGTCGCATATATCCCGTCTCCACCTCAAAAACTTGACATACGCAGTATATGCCCACGACACCACCATTCGAAGTAGTTACTTGAGAATAATAATACAACGTCTACAAACTGCTGTAACCGAACAGCAAAACTGGTACTAAAAATCTCGTGTAGCCACAGAGCTCAAGAAATATTAAGCAATCTTATTCTTAAAAAAAACATACATCGTAGAAAATTATAAATTTTAGACAATACTTAAGTACCCTGAGAAGACTCCGCCAAATTATTCGAGTCCGAGGAGTGGGGTAAGGGTACTAAGAAATGGTAGTTCTAGTGGTTGCAAGTCCCACACTGTCTTAAATTTCCACTCACTTAGAACTGTGAATGAGGTGCCCATAGTGGATTTACCTCCCCAGAATACAGAAAGGGGACGAAATCGGTCTGTATGCTTTATGACAGCTGAGCGGGATCTGACATTTCTATATTATAATTTCAAAAGTGCATAAAATAACAGCCAGAACTAATAAATGTCAATTAAAAAGACTTTGATTAAAGTATAATTAAAATAAATTACCTTATTTTCCAATGCATATGGTAAACGAACACATTCTTGCGTTGCTATAAAATTACTAGGTATAAATAAAGAAAGCAGACTGCTAGACGTACTAAATTATACTCTAATAAGAACAAATGGTTATTAAAGGTTTAATTAACCAAAATGATTTATTATCTCATATATAAAAGTGCTAATGGATGTACTACCAACTCTTATGGCAAGCCTGGTGAATACAAGACGTACGTGAAGCATATCGTAAAAACCATCGTGTTCGGTGTGTGGAAAAAACGTGTTTCCCTTTAAACTTATTACAGGAGTTGTGTACTATTTCTATGAATCAGGGAATTGACCATGTGACCTACAAATTATATTTGTGGAATTACAGGCTTTAGAATTTTAATTTCTAGTTATTATAGACTGTATAGATCAGCCACATGCTGCTATAATAAATTGCTGTGGCAAACTTTTTAGCGTATAAAAAAATTCGGACGCAGTAAATGTGTTATGGTAGAGAATTTTCACAAAAATGGCTTTCCATAGGATGATTGTTAGTTAAGTAATTACTAAAATTTAAGAGAAGAAATAATAAATTATTATTAATATATTAATTATATAATAATAAAAAGTAAATATGAATATGTGAAGAAGAGCATGTAGTTATCGATATGTCAGAATAAAATCGGTCAGTTTGAAGTTAGATCTGGTATTTGTAAGTAACACACAAGCGATAGATTAGGCATTATATCATGATTCATCTAGCTTCTCGTCTTTTCTTGTTACAAATTCTAATTTTAATTTTTAGGTGTCTTTCGGTAAAAAACCCATAATATCGTTTCTTATTTTGAACCTAGATGTACTGTTTTAACCATACAAAAGCTTTTACTATGGTGCCCTTGTTTAGGAAAAAAAATGCATTAAGCTCAATTTTCGATAAAAATATAAAATAAATATTTTATATATGTAGGTACTGTAGTCTCTTTAAAGCGAAACTTGTTTGAAAAATCATTAGGACCAAAAAATAATTTTTTTCGAGAAAAAGTGGTCTGATCAGCTTGCCTAATGAACCTGTTCAAGCTGTGTACAATAGGAAATTACCTACCAGATTATAAACGTAGCAGGTATCTTTTTTTGTTAATTACTTCGGTAATTTCCTTCTAACTAAGCCAATGAGTGTGGCTTAAAAATGATTTTCAAATATAAATTCATATCCTAGACGGTGATTGCGATATTTTTATAAAATTTACTACCCGTGCTGTTTTACGAAAGTCTTAACTATGCACCTGAATTGAACATTCTAGCTTGAGTTATTCATATTTAAAATAGTTCAATAAAAATTTGCTACCATAACGCACTCGCTATATACGGACTTAGAGCCTCGGTGGTTCAGTGGTAAGAACGTAGGCTTCTAAACCAAACGTAACTGGGTTTGATCTCAGGGTACTCCTTTCACTTTCTAAGTACATAGTCTACAATTGACATCAGCCGAGGTTGTGGCATTGTATTTGAGGAAGTTAAATATCTGCACTTTCCGCCTTTCGAAGGCGGCGTAAAGCTGTCGGTCCCGTGTTCATGCGATGTTGGGTACGTTAAAGATCCCTACCCTCCTTACAGAAAGGCAGGGGTTCAACAAAATTATCAGGATAGTGAGGTGAAACTGCTCCCTGGCGTCGATGATTGGCCATAGTCGCGAAAATAGGCCGAATTCAAAGATATAAAAAAAAACACACACACATACGCACTTTTTTAAATACTCATTTATTATTTTGACTAACGATGTTTAGGTAAAAAAAATTATTTTGAATGAAAATTCGTTATCCTAACGCCCTTGTAACCATAATTCTTCAAACCATTATAATACCGTACTGTTTGAGATTAATTATTTGTCTGCAAGTATATTAGACAAATAAAATGACCTTACAATTTAAACATATCATTCACATGTCACACAATTTTTTGTTCTTCAGACATCCTGCTTATTTTAAAAATCACTGAATTTCACATTGCATACCGTGTACCCCTCCAGGAATAATTTATTGTGCCAATGCTACATTTTCAAACCTCTGAAGGGGGTCTATTTTAAGTAATTTTTTTGCAAACCCTTTAAATAGGGCACAAAGTAGCTATTAAACTATACATCTAAGACCTTGTAAAATGCATTTTTTACAACATTCGTCCCTTGCAAACTTCATCTGTTTCAGAATATTTGTTTAAAAAGCGACAATTTTGACATTAAATTATGGAAAAATAAAGATTTGCCTCTCCATTGCGATTGATTAAGAACAACAGACTTCTTGACTATCTTAGACTATTAAAATCATTATCGTTTTGACTTTGTAAAATATCCTTTACAAAAAGTCCAAAAGTCCAAACACCGTAAGTGCGTTTTGATAGTTAATTTGTTTACAAAAAGTAAAAATTCAGTAAGTGCGTTCTGATAGCATTTTTTTTTCAAACTCTAGTAATGTAGTTTTCTATTAACGTGAAAACTTCATACAACCTTTTAGACTATTTCTCTGGCTGCACTGTTGGGTTTCGTTTCTGTAAGTAAAGGACGTAGCCAGCGCGTAAGCTAACTGGAGCAAGAGGCACTTATGAATTCTAGATGTTCTAGGATGTTCTTCAACGTTTCTATGAGTAGTTTCGCTGCTTGACAGCATCCTCAGATTGATAAAAATTGAATTAACGTGAAATCATGATAACTACAAATAAAGATCTGTTGCTATGTTATAAAGTTTTGATCAAAAAATTCTCCAAATTGAAAATAAAATGAAACACAAATGACGAATGAGACTTCCAAAATGTCTCGTGTCAATATTTAACATAAAATTAGAACTAACCTATAACAGTAATGTTGTGTTAAAAAATGTGGGATTTGGGGTGCCTGTTAAGTAGGTACAGTTTTTAAAAATACCCTGCTAATTTTAAGGCGTGCCAAAAGAGATATTTAAGAAAAGAACTTGCATTTTTTTACTTCGTTTTTGCGCACACTACCTTAAACCTCAAATTAACAACAATTATGTTACATAAATTACGCATATAATTTCAATTTGGGAAACCCAACCCTACACAATGCAGTTTTCAGACCTAGTCCGAATAAGAAAAAAACAGGTCTGAAAACAGTTTTGTGATGAATTGGGTTCTCCAATTGTACTTATTAGTGCCCATTACAGGTTACAATTCTCACTTATGCTCAGTGTACTCGATGGTGTGCCAGAGCACTTAAATTAAAAACTGATAACGCACAAGGAAAACTAATATAATAGGGATACGACCCCAAGAAAGGATATACCTAAAGCTAAACGACTGAAAACTTTAAATCTAGGATTAGATCGATACAATATTTTGCCCACTAAAAATACTCTATTTCGACCTAAGGAAAAAATTACTTATTTAAATTAACAAGGTTTTGCAGGGTATGAAGCAAAAAGTTAGAATTTGAACTGGCCACGTGTGAAGAAACTATAAGCTTTTAAAATGACAAACGCAAGATACACCAATGAAAATACAAGAATGAAGATATGTTTCAAAATGTCCGTGAAAAAACAGGCTTGCTGAAAAAATTCGAAAAAATAAAGGCAAAGTTTATTGCAGATATCTTAAAAAATAACAGTTTTCTGGCAAGGCTATTTGAAGGACCAATAAATCTCAAAGAAAAGAAAGAGGTAACCAAAAAAACTTTCCTAAACTTGTCGCAACAGATTAAGGGTGCAAGCTACAAATACACGCAAAGAGCTGCTGGAAAGAGTGTCATATTAGCGACTACAAGGCGACATTGCCTTTAGACTATGATTCTGATTATTATAAAATAGGATCATAAGAGAAATCTAGTTCGGAATTTTTAGTAAGCGTCTATTTATACCTAAGAAAAGGCTTTTATTTGGACACCCTTTTTGTCATCAAAATCCCCATTTATTTCACAGATACCTGTGTTTTATCTTGAAATAAAAAAGATGCCAATAATGATGTTCTTGTCCTTTCGGTTTAGTTGTAGGCATCCACCATTTGTGGTAAAAAATTTAACGAGGGGCAGTGAATTCCTTATTGGTACGTGTAGGACACTTTGCTGTTAGTGGTCATTTATTTCAAGTTTAGATCTAAGAACTTGGGGTCGAGATCTTTTAGCTACTCGGGTCAGTACGTACCACATAAAAGGGGTAGGCTTCACAATAGAGGCTCACTTTTTTGTTGCACTTGTAATATTCTAACGTCGCTTTTACTAATTATAAAGTGCCTTGCCTACAATTCGCTTGCTGTAAAATTTAAACTTTAAAAAAACTTTAAACTTTAAAAAACTTTAAAGTATTTTTGAAACATGCGAGAAAAGATTATCTAAAAAAAGAGTCATGATTCAATTAGATCTCATTTTTTTCACTCTTAATTTGTTGCCACTCTTAATATACAGTGTGGGCTTTTTTACTTTTAAATTACACTTAGTAGCGTAAAATTCCACCTCTCGCTTCAACCCCTCAGTAGGGCACTTGCAAGCACTAAATTTTCAAATTGGAGAGGTAAGCTTGCGACATTTCGTTTGAAAGGTATTTTCGTTCTCCATTAGGAATCCTCATTTGCTTTTGATTTTATTATCTAATCACGGAGATAATTACATTTGAAGTTATACAACATGAAAAGTTTGCAGTTTCTGCCGCTCTTCATTATCTATAGATGAATTTAGTTTATAATCTAGTAGAAGAGAGCAACAATTTTTCGAGTCTGAAGATGTTCGAAATAGTCCTAAATCAGGTCCATACTGAAGCAGCCAAATCCTTATTGGATAATGGAGGCCAACGCTTCATATCCCAAGAGAGTGAACTTTTGGGCTGGGATTATTGAAAATCAAATATAATCCGTCCCTATTTTTTGACGGTTGCTTAAATTCCGAAGGATGCCAAAGATGTTTGGTATTTTTTTACTATCAACACTGAAAAACTATATCCTGGTGATGGCAATCCAAATGAAATCTTTTCGAATATTTTGTTTCAGCAGGACGGAGCGCCACCGCATTTTACAAGTCAAGTTAAGACGCTGTCTTTCCTGACAGATGGGTTGGTAGGTGGAAGACTTAAAGCATAGAAATCGGCAAGAAGTTGAACAAATAAGTCCTCAGGTTATACAAAGTGTTTTTGGGAACCGAGACACTGGCTTCAATATTGTCAGGAGATGAATTAGTATTTGTATATTTATTAGTACATAATTTTACAACGTGTTTCACAAACAAGCTTAATGCTTTTGCTTGCAATAAACACAATTTTGATTTCTGACTTGCCTAAAGACAACTGCCTAATCTTGCTGCTGTCACATTTTAAATTTTGTTCAATATTCAATAACTTTGAACTTCCTTTCTGCCACTAACAGTTGTACTACCACTCTAAATGTTCAGCTCTCATTTTACAGTAACTTCTCCTATTAAACCAGAGAATTCTTCCAAAATACGGGTATCATTTACAACACAAAAATTTTAAACATTTATTATATACTTATTTTCGGTTTTAATTGTATTTATTTCAGTAATTCTGTTTCCATAAATAAAAGATTTATGTAAAATTTCAAATGTCATTATCTTTGTAACTAGACAATAGAATCGAAAAAAGACAATTCCAAAATGGCGAATGAAAATGGATTTCGAATGGTGTGTCAAAAGCCTACCCTTCCAATTTGAAGATTTAGGGGTTGTAAGTATCACACTGAGGGGGACAAAACGTGAATTTTGGGTGAATTTTATTATGCTACTAAGTGTAATTTAGGAATAAAAAATTTACTTGTTTGTGGGCTGTTTAAGTATACACATATCAACTGAGAAAATTGATTTATTCATTACATATGGTCCAAACTGTATTTAGGAGCTTTGAACCTTAACAATGCATTCACTAGATATTTTTATTGCCCCACGATATTTTAGAGTTGTCTTTTACTTTCAAGACACATTTATTATTAACATGCACCACTCGTACCAAACTAATAATACCTACCCATTAAAAAAACCGTAAACAAATTTTTGCATGAAAAGTTTTTAATCGAATTTTCATTAAAAAAAAGTATGGTCATTTGTATGAAAATTCATTACCATAACGCACTTACTGCGTCCAAACTATTTGAACTTGTGTGGTTTTTCGAATAATCTCTAGAATTGTAAAAAAATATTACACCTATACAGTCTGTCCCTAACTGGATGGGGATGTATTGCTCTCTCCGTTATTATTAGAATGTAGAATTTCATACTCGTTCCAAATATGACACGTATTTTGAACTGACTCTTTTGGTTTTCGAGTTATTTTGAAAAAAACAAAATATGTCGATTTCTTTTTTCTTCAATATCTAAGTAGGCGTTGACCTGACATGTCTAAGACTTGCACATTATCAGGACACTTTTTACAGAGTAATCTTTTTGTGCTATTCTCAACTTTGGATTATATGGATTATTATATACCTTTTTGAAACATGCCTGCACACCCTGGTGAGGGTATTTTGGTTAATATGATTTATATATAGATTCCGTGTTTCTGTTTCGTAATTCATTGATATTTTGTGGTGGATCGAATTTATACACATCATTCGTCAAATTACCCCAAAATTTAAGATTCATGGGTGTTATATCAGGACTTCGAGCACACCAATGAACCGGCCCATTGTTACAAATGACACGGATATTATAATTTTGGTACAAACATTCTTTGACGATCCCAGCATTGTGAGCTGGAGAACCGTCTTGTTGGTACCAAATCTCGTCTAAATTAACATGAGCTCTTCTAATTGTTGGTAAGATATCATTTCTCAATATATTAAGATAGCTTTCCCCAGATAAACTATTTTCAAAAAAGAACGGACCAACAAAATTACCTGTTTTTTTTTAAATTAACTGTCTAATCTACAAACAAAAATACCAGTTTTTTACCTAATAAGCCGCAGCAAACATTAATACCAAATTTGTATTGCAATCCCCTTTTTTCCTTTGGATGGTGATTTTTATTTGCCCAATAATGCCTATTATGGCGATTATACATACCACAATTTGTAAATCTGAATTCATCAGTCCATATTATTTTTGAATGAAAATTTCCATCTTGCTGACATTGTCTTTGATACCAACTGCAGAATTGAAGTCGCTTAGGGTAATCGTCAACATTTAAGCCTTGTACGATTGTATGTTTGTATGGATGGTAATGACATTGTTTTAATACACGGTATACCGTACTTTCTGAAACTTCAAGTTGTTCACCATAAAACCGAACAGATTGCGGAGGGTTTTCGTTTGAAACCTGTAAGACGGCATTATTTCTTTCTTCATTTCTAGGCATTGGTAGTTTCTTTGCGTGGAAGCTACCGTCGTTCAATAGATTGGTCGTTATCCTGCGAAATATTTTGGTGTTTGGTTGTCGTCTTTCTGGGTAGTTGATTTGATATGAATTTGCAGCTGCTTCAGTATTTCGGTTAGAACGAATATAATATTTCAACATGCCAAAATATTCTTCATTACTGAACATATTGTTGAATAATATTTAAGATAAACAGGAAACAAACTATTTAGTACAAAATTCTAAGCAACGTGTTCAATACACCTCAAGTTGTTCAGATAATTAAGAATGACAGTATTCTTAATTGTCGCGATAGTGTTATATCCATAGAAAGTTTTCTTCTGTTGTTTTTCATTTGACTTACGTTTAAAAATCAAACAATTTTCAAAGACGCCTTTGAAAATCATTAACCTGCTTTTTATTGAGTTATGTTAGTAAATTTAGTGATATACTAGGTTTAACTATTTAATTAAATAAAATTTTTTTTAAGATAATGTTGTAATATAAAATATCATTTGTAATAATGGACCGATTCATTGGTGTGCTCAAAGTTCCTATTTTTTTATCGTGAATCATTACGGAAAATTATGCTAAAAGTAGAAGTCTATTGTTAGACTCCATGGCCTACTGCTCTTTTTAAAAATTTGTTTTCTGGTATTGAATTTCATAGCCTACTATCCTCAAAACGGTTTTTCTCAAAATTGTCAGTGCACTTACATTAATCAAGCTTGTTTGTACATCATTGGAAAACTCTTTTCACAGGCTATCACATAAACAAAAAATCCAATATGGCTGCCATAATAAAAACAAATGCTCAAAAACAAATGACAATCCAAAGTTGAGAATGGCACAAACAGATTACTCTGTAAAAAGTGTCCTGATAATGTGCAAGTCTTAGACATGTCAGATCAACGCCTACTTAGATATTGAAGAAAGAAGTAATCGACAAATTTTGTTGTTTTCAAAATAACTCGAAAACGAAAAGTGCAAAATGCAGGTCATATTTGGAACGAGCATGAAATTCTACAAAATACTGCTGATTTAGCCGTCTCCCCATCTCTAATAATAACGGAGATAGTAATACATTCCCATCCAGTTTGGGACACACTATATGTTAATCAATTTAAAAAAAATATTTATACAAAAATATCTAAAATTTTATTTAGATAAAAATATCTAAAATGTTGTTTTCCTAAAAAGCTACTGACCCTTGAATAAACTTGTAAACAGACAGTAACTTAACTCGTAACTTGAATAAACACGGAGAGGGTTATATATCGCTCAAGGATAATCTATTCAAACAAATCTTAGTTACCTTAGGCAAAGTATGTATTGTATTATAGGAGACCGATTGTTAATATACGATACATGCTAGTTGACCCAAATTCAACCATACACCCACGAATCGAGAGTATGTTTGTACAACGTGAGAACCTTTCTCTAAGAAGCTTCAACATAGATAGTAAATAGTAATTATATTGCCTCGGGAGAGAGAACACGGGAAAATTTCACGACTGAATGATATGAGCAACGTTACGCCAAGTTCATTGCTAAATTAAACGTATTCATAAACCTCAGTTCAAATATCTCAAAGCTCAATGTCAATAAGCAATTAAATTAATTTACAGTTGAATGCGTGCAGTGTGGAAGATTGAGAAAACCGACACATTTAGTACATTTTTTTTCACAGAAACATCCTTTTAGTGAATTTTCTTAAACAAAATTTACTCATGAGGACATCCCGACTTTTAAATTTTGAAAAAATTTCTTCAAATGACCGCTATTTAGGACCCCTGGAACCCAAATCCGAGGTCGGTTTCAGAATTTATATGTTTATATATATATATATATATATATATATATATATATATATATATATATATATATATATATATATATATATATATATATATACAGTGTGGAACAGCCAAATGGAATAAATTCGATAACGGATAAATGAGGGCGTGTTGGGAAAAACGCTTGGACACGTCGATTTGTATTTTTAACTGCGCATCTTTTTCAAGAAAAAAAATTATATAGGGTGCGTCATGTGACAGTGGCCAATACCAACTTTCTTATTTTAAATACAAGCCCCTGTATATTATTAATTTTTTGGATTCTTCAGAAAATTCTAGACATAATTCATGTACAATGTTCTATACCTATCTTCAACTGTTTCGGAAATATTAAGTATTTTCAGATTTATTACAAAAATTAACATTAAAAATAGAAAATTATTTTATTTCACAAATTCGCTACATTGCATTCAATACTTATTTCCCATTCAGCTCTTGATAATGAGAAAGTAAACAAAAACCATTCCTGCGTTTCTTTTTACTGATATGAAATGAAACAAAAACAAAAACAGTTTTCTTTCTGTTCGTATAAAACTCGTAGCCTTAGCAACTTGTTGTCTGCCTGCATGACAGTAGTGATTAGTGTCAGTGCTATTGTCGTTTGAATTTCGTTAACTGTACGTAATAATATCAGAAAAATGGTTCATTTAACAGAAATGCACAAAATAACCATTCTACAAATGATTGGTTATGGAGATAACACACGGACACAGATGGAAGTGTCTCGCTTATTTCACGAAAAATTTCCAAATTTGCCGCCTGTATCCCAAGGAACAATTAGCAAAATAGAAAAGCAGTTTCGCGAGCTTGGTCATGTGAGACAGATAAAAAAAGTAGCTGCCAATGCAGTAAGTGATGATACGAAATTGGATATTACGCTTGAGTTTCAAGAAAACCCACATATTTCTGGTCGACAAGCAGCCCAACTATTCAACGTTAGCCACACAGCAATTTTTCGAACATTAAAGGAAAGTAAAATGCATCCCTATAAAATGATACCAACTCAGGAGCTCATGGAGGACGATTTCGATAGGAGAACGTATTTTTGTGAACAAATGATGGCAATGTTAGATAACAATGTGATCCAATTAGAAGATGTTTTGTTTTCTGATGAGAGCACATTTACACTTCACGGTCATGTTAATCGTCAAAATTGCCGCTATTGGTCTAATGAGAATCCTCATTGGATGAGAGAGGAACATACGCAATATCCTGAAAAAGTTAATGTTTGGGCAGGAATTGTTGGAAATCATATCGTAGGTCCCTTTTTCATTGATGGCAACTTGAATGGGGATAAATATTTAGAACTGCTCCAAAATAATGTCGTGCCAACTTTGACAAACTTATATCCAGATCCAGCAAACCCACAAGTTCCTGCCAATAAAATATGGTTTCAGCAAGATGGAGCACCGCCCCATTACCAAATCAATGTCCGGCAGTACCTGAACCAAATTTTTCCAAATCGGTGGATAGGGAGGCGCGGATCGATAGAATGGCCAGCACGATCTCCTGATCTGTCGCTATTAGACTACTTTTTGTGGGGATATGTCAAAAGTATTGTATACAAAACTAAGCCCCTCAACTTAGATGACTTAAAAAGACGAATCACGCTTGGTATTAGATCAGTCACGCCTGAGATGTTGAGTAATGTTAGAAGACATTTCTATACCAGATTAGCATGTTGCCAAGATGTTCGTGGCGAGCATTTTGAACATTTACTACATTGACATTAATTTTTTTTTGTTTTTTTAAATTATTAAGAAATAATCAGTATTTCTTATTAGAATTTGTGAAATAAAATAATTTTCTATTTTTAATGTTAATTTTTGTAATAAATCTGAAAATACTTAATATTTCCGAAACAGTTGAAGATAGGTATAGGACATTGTACATGAATTATGTCTAGAATTTTCTGAAGAATCCAAAAAATTAATAATATACAGGGGCTTGTATTTAAAATAAGAAAGTTGGTATTGGCCACTGTCACATGACGCACCCTAAATAATTTTTTTTTCTTGAAAAAGATGCGCAGTTAAAAATACAAATCGACGTGTCCAAGCGTTTTTCCCAACACGTCCTCATTTATCCGTTATCGAATTTATTCCATTTGGCTGTTCCACACTGTATATATATATATATATATATATATATATATATATATATATATATATATATATATATATATATATATATATATATTTATGTGTCACACCTATAACTTAAAAAATTATAGACCGATTTTGATAAAACTTGGTGAGTACCTTCCTCTCGCAAGTGGCTTGGATAGGTTTGTTAGCCAGGAAAATCCGCCGAGGTTTTCCCGGAAAATTTTGTGTTTTCTTTCAAAAAAAATCGAAAAAAATTTATATCCCGAAAATTAACAAAGTAAGGGCAACCAAATTCATACGCGGGTTTATATCATTATAGATAAGTTACCTACAAAAATTTAGCTCTGTAGGTTAAAGGACAAAAAAGTTAGAGGCATCTAAAAAATATATATTTGCGTTTTCCTCAAAACGTCAAAGTCGCGATTTTAAACGTCAAAATTGGTAATATTTACGCAATGAACCTGAAACTAATATGAGCTGTGGAAGGAAAATGTCTCAAGAAGAATGTTTTACAAAGCCTGAAGTCTTAGTTTCAATCGTCATTGTCCTTCATTTTACTACAATATTCCCAGAAAATTCATTTCAAATAGACCTTTTATCTGATGATTTGGCAGTAGTGTTGGCTATAGAGTTTATCGGTTAATGGTATATCATTTTTGTCGAATTTTCGTAAAAATCTTTAAAGTTCAATATATCCGTTATTATGCACGATACGAAAAAAATTGTGTACATTAATTATAGGGTGTCTTGAGCTGCACCTTAAAAAAATATTGCTACAATTACAGGGTGGCTCATAAGTCGTTGGTGATTCAAGTTTTCTTTTTTAGTGAATTTTCTTTAAAAAATTCACTAATGGGGAGATTCGTCGTTCGGAAATAACAAAGTGAGGGCAACCAAATTTGGTACGCGTATTTGTATTATAAAGAATGAACTATGTACCAAAATTTAGGTCTCTAAGTTTAAGGGAAAAAAGTTACGGGCAGCTAAAGAAACAATTTTTGTAGTTTTCCTCAAAACGTCAAACTCGCAATTTAAAACGTCAAAGTTGGCAATGTTTAGGGAAATAACGTAAAACAAATACGGATTGGGAAAAGAAAATGTTGCAAGAAGAGTGTTCTGCGAACCCTTAAGTTCCTGATTCAACCGTCATTGACCTTTATTTTACTAAAATATTTACAGAAAATTGTACGTTACTGCATTTCAGCATTTTTTATCGAAATATGACGCATGTTTGAAAGAAATCAATCTAACCGCAGTAAGTGCGCTTTGGTAGCGAATTTTCATTAAATCCTTCAAATCTAAATAACTCAATTTGCTATTACCGTAAGTTTTGTTGGTTAGGAAACCAACATTTAACTTTATTTTCGGATTTTTTTGTATAAACGCGGCAAGGGCGTTTTGGTAGCGAATTTTCATTAAATGTTTTAAATTTCAATAACTCAATTTGCTATTAACCTAAGGTTGATTGTCTAGGGGAACAGTTTTCTCAGAAACATTTAAACTTTATTTTCGGAACATTTTTGTACATTTTCAAATAATTATTTTGAAAAATATGGTACATTGTTCCTACTATATAGGTTATACCGGTAACCAAATTGATTTTTATGAAAATTCACTTCCATAACGCATTTGCTGCGTCTAGAGTTTTTTAATGTGTTTAAAAACCCAAAGCAATTTCATATCACAAAATGACACCCTGCAGCTTGAAAACTTTACCCTTACATTCAGCTCCCTTCGAGTGACAGCTGCAGTCCCAAAATTTTCAAATAGAAGGTAGGAACTTACAATACCCAATTTGAAACATCCCTTTATTCTCTATTCAAAAATCCTATGGTTTTAGAAGCTTTTTCTTATATTACCAGTAGAAAAAATCCTTCTGATTGTCGAATTTCGCTACAACACACTAAAAATTAAATAACTATTTGAGTTTTATTCTTTATAATGAGAAAAATAAAAAAGGGCGTCAATCTCAATGTAGGAGATGTTCAAAATGCAAGCCTGGAACGTTTTGACAGCATCGTAATCGTAAATAAAAATGCCTTTTATCTTTAATCAACATTTGACGCGTTATTATTATTTTTAGGTCAGCTGAATCGCGTGGTTTAGTTTTGTCTATTATACTCTTCACACGTCCTTGTAAGAATAAATCAAACAGTATAAGATCGGGTGATCGTGCTGGCTATTTACCGTTTTGCAAATAGTCTGTCAATATTCAGTCGATGCACTGCCGGACATTAATTTGGTAATATGGTGGTGCTCCATCCTGCTGGAGTCCTATCACATTAGCTAAAACTTGTGGGTTTGTTCGATCAGGATATAAGTTTCTCAAGGTTGGTAAGACATTATTTTGCCGCAGTGTTAAATAATGATCTCTATTTAAATTGCCATTAAAAAGGGACCAATGACATTGTTTCCAACTATTCCTGCCCCAGCATTAACCCTTTCAGCATATTTCGTATGTTCTCCTCTCATTTAGTGTGGATTTCTTTTAGGCCAGCAGCAACAATTTTGATAACTGCCATGGCCGCGAATTGTAAAACTGTACACGTCAGAAAATAAAACATGTTCTGCTAAGATCAACTAATACTAATAGTGTCTTGGCATATAGGCAGCATATCAGTAAATTTGTCTTGAAATATGTGAGCAATTTTCATCTGTGATCCTGTTTAATCTTTATAACCAATCATCTGTAGAATTGTTATTTTATGCTTTTTTTTAAACAAAGCATGTTTCTGAATTGCAGTTAACAAGTTACAACTACGGTCGTTGGGATACAATCACGTAGCCAGTTCCTGAGGCGTTTTAAACAAAATTAACATTGTCAACTATAAAGAATGTTGATAACTTTATATCTATCTATCTATCTATCTATCTATATATATATATATATATATATATATATATATATATATATATATATATATATATATATTAACAATGAAACAGGTCAATGTCACCTAAATGACCTAGATATATTTATATACAGGTTAACAATTAAAAAAACATAACGCATACAATCATATAACAATTTTAAAAAAATTTCTTTAAATAACACATAAAAGCAAATTAAAAATAATTGTCAAAAAGTCTGGACGCAGCAAGTGCGTTATGGTAGTGAATTTTCATAGAAATGATCTGTAATCATATATTTTATTAAAACTTTTGTTTTCTAACATAGAAATATAAATTTTGGTGTATAGTTTACTTTTATATTGTAAACCTACCTACCAAATTTGGTTAAAATAGCTTTTTTATTTTTTGGAGATAAAAAATTTTTTCGAATAGAAACTCAAAATTTTTCCGGAAAACCTCGTCTGATTTTCCTGGTTAACAAACTTGTCCAAGCCACTAACAAAAGGAAGGTAAATGCCAAATTTGATCGAAATCTGCCTATGATTTTTTGAGTTATCGGTGTGATATATATATATATATATATATATATATATATATATATATATATATATATATATATATATATATATATATATATATATATATATATATATACTAACTATAAAAGGATTTATAACACGGCATTCCTGTACTATACAAGGAGAAGGGGTTAAGGGCAAAGCCGCAAGGAGACAAGCGCATAAACGGTACGGTATAGCCAGGTGAATATGGGAACACTCTGGATGAAGATGCAAAAATACACGGAGTCACAACAGGCAACCAGTGCACATTTGCAGCAACATTTGAAAGACCCTCAATCCGAGGGAAACAACCAAAAAGCTACGGACGCAAAGAAATCACCTGCGTGAGCATCCGGAGCCCAGGAAGTTATACTAACTATAAAAGGATTTATAACACGACATTTCTATACTATACAAGAAGAAGAGGTTAAGCGATTGTTTCCTTGCTGTTCCCATCTTCACCTGGCTATACCATACTGATGATGGCTAATAAGCTTGAAACACGTGTATGCGGTTGTCTCCTTGCGGCTTTGCCCTTAACCCCTTCTTGTATAGTATAGAAATGTCGTGTTATAAATCATTTTATAGTTAGTATAACTTCCTGGGCTCCGGATTCTTACGCAGGTGATATCTTTGCTTCAGTTGCTTTTTTGGTTGTTTCTCTCGGATTGAGGGTCTTCCAAATGTTGCTGCAAATGGGCACTGGTTGCCTGTTGTGAGTACGTGTATTTTTGCATCTTCATCCAGAGTGTTCCCATCTTCACCTGGCTATATCGTACTGATGATGGCTAATAAGCTTGAAACACGTGTATGTGGTTGTCTCCTTGCGGCTTTGCCCTTAATCCCTTCTCCTTATATATATATATATATATATATATATATATATATATATATATATATATATATATATATATATATATATATATATATATATATATATATATATATATATATATATATATATATATATATATATATATATATATATATATATATATACATATAAAAATTGAAACTGACCCCGTATATGGGTTCTAGGGGTCCTAGTTCGCGCCTATTTGCAAAATTTTTTTCAAAAATCGATTTCTCCCTATTAGTGAATTTCTTCTACGAAAATGCACTAACACACGATAACGTTTAAAGAAAAGTTGCAGAATACAGATCTAAATCCAATATTGTTTTTTTAAAACACCAGGTGCAGAAGGTTTATACCATGGTAACTATATTACTAATAAGGAGTGCATACTACTAAAAAATTTAGAATAAAATATAGTTTAGTGGTAGTTTATATGTAAAAATCGTCCACAGAGTGGAATTGTTTTCCCTCTCTTCTTGAAAGTTGGTAAAGTGTCTACATTCCGTACATCTTCTGGGAATTACTTAAACAAATAACTTGTTTAATGGTCTATAATTTTTAGCGAATTTTCTAACGGTAAAGAGCAATATATCCGTGATTATACAAGATCACGTTAAATATAGGACGTCTTGAGCTACATCTTATAATATAATTTTCATAATCACTGGTAGCCCGTAAGTCGTTGATGCTACAAATTTTCCTTTTCCTTAATCGAACACGCCTTATATTAGTGCATTTTTTCATATTGCATCGAAATATAATGCATGTTTGTAGTAAAATAAAATCTGTACGCTGCAAGTGCGTTACAGTAGCAAGTTTTCAATAAATGCTTCAAATTTTAATAGCTTAATTTGCTATTTTGCCTAAGGTTCGTTCGCCAGGAAACCAGTTTTTTCGGGAACATTTTAGGTTTATTTTCAGAAAATTGGTGTACATTTTTGAAGAAAACAGTTATTTTGATGAAATATGTTACTTTTTTTTTACTATATAGGGTATACTGGACACCAAATTTAATTGCTGTAAAACAAGACATATTTGCTATTAAAAATATTTTTATATAAATTCTCTACCACAATGCAATTGCTGCGTCCAGAATATTTTTATTAGAAGTTTAAGTTAATGATGTCAAAATGCAAATTTAAAATAATTTACATTTCAATATACCTACAAAACTAATTTGGACCCCAGGTGGAAGAACTACTGTATACTTTTTGAGATAACCAATCGCAAAACGCTTCTAAAAAATTCGTAAGCACCTTTCAAAAATATCAAAAGATCGCTGACAATCAAAGCAATAGCTTTTGCGAAAGTTTTAAGATTGCTAATTTTCCAAACAAGTTTTCAGCGATCCTATATAACCAACATAACTTAAAAGGATGCGATTATGTGCAAAAGAATTAATGCGTAATACTCCAAACCTGTTTCTGATAAAAACAAGATACTGGTTAAGTATATTTATCAAAAGTAGGTTATTAAATAATTGGGTAAAGAAAAGCTCTAGACCTACAAAGAAACAGAATCAGCTGTTAAGAGGAAATGGCCAATACATTTTCTCTTTCTCCTTAACTATTCAACTTGGATCCCGGGTAATTTCTCTACACATACAAGGTCTAATAGTAACTTGTGAAAAACATAATGGTACGATTTGTTGTCCTAATGACACTAATCGTACGATCACGTGTTTTGTAGCACAATATCCGATATAATTAGACCTTCCTTCACAACAAAAGACCATCAGATAAAAGTGGTGATTAAACTACATCTTGATTTGCATGAACAGACTTTTGCAATAGAATGAACAACTGGATCTTAATAATTTACGCCTGTGATTTTATGTGATCGATCTTTTGCAATGAATTAAATGCTGCATTATATTATAAAATCGTCTCAGGCTACAAAATGGAACTCGTCTTTGGATTCTGGGACAACTTTTAGTTTAACGATCCTTTTCATGTCATGATTGAGTTATCGAGGAAGTCACTTACTAAAAAGAATGTTCATTTATGACAACTTGAATGCTCCTTTATAATGAGGCTAATCTTATTATTTTTAGTACTTGTGATGCATTCTCAATTTTGATATTTCCAATCCTTTAAATCTCCGAAAAATATATATATATATATATATATATATATATATATATATATATATATATATATATATATATATATATATATATATATATATATATATATATATATATATATATATATATATATATATATAAATCTATACTGGTTTTCAAATCCAAACACCCAGTAAGAATTGAGCAATTTTAATGAATTTTATACATGATTTGTGTTTAATCAAACTTAAAAAAACAAAAAAAAAATTCAAACTGAAACATTAAAAAAATAACAAAGTTATTTTTCATTATGAGTGGGTCCAACGAGGCTTATTATGCATTCGATAACTGTTCGTGACATGCTTGATGTTAAATAATTTATGATGCCCTGAGGAATGCTATCCCAGGCTTCTTATATTCGGTGACGAGTGTCAACTAGGTTATTTGGTGGTTGAGGTAAATTACCCAGTCTATTGCCAATCGTATCCCACAGATATTCGATTGGTGACAATTCTGCGGAGCGAAAAGGCGATGGAAGCAAGGTCACGCTTTTTTTGTTGTAAGAATATTGTAGAAACACTTTATGTATGGGGACGTGAGTTATCTTACTGGAAAACGGGTTGAAATAACGTTTGTAGATATGGCAGTGCAACAGGCAGCAGTTCATTTTGTACGTCATCATTTGCATTCAAATTTTTGTCAATAAAAACAAGACGTGACTTGATATCGTGTGTTACCGCACCTAATACCATTACACCCGTGTAAGGGCCTTGTGACGTTCTAAATGTCATTATAAATTACTGTGTTGTCAACGTAATCGTCTTACATGTCTGCGACTATCGTTTACCCAAAAACGGAATTGGGACTCGTCAGAGAAAACAACAGGTTTTCCCGTTCACCATGCTAATTTGATCTGCTGTTACACTATGCAAGCCGAGCAACATGATGCCGACGTGTCTGTGGGAGACATAAAAATGGTCTGTACGCACAAAACCCAAAAGCGGGTATTCTGCGATATATAATAATTATTATTACTATTATAATTATTATCATTGTCATTTTATGGTTTTATTTATTCAGTTAGCCTATACAGCAATCTTAAGACGTGTATTATATAAATATATATATATATATATATATATATATATATATATATATATATATATATATATATATATATATATATATATATATATATATATATATATATATATATATATATATATATATATCGATTGAGTTTTAGATTTATTTACTGAGCCAGTTGGCAATCAACGCTGTATAAGACAAGTCATATAAATACAATAAGTTAGTTATCCACAATAAACAAATAATCAATAAAACTTCCAGAACTAAATTAATAAAAAACAATTTAAAAAGTATAGCAAAACAATGAAATGGCGTTTTCATTTGCTGTACTGTATAACAAACTGTCACTCAAATATTCACCAAAACTGTAGTAAGCCTTGGATATGAGGAGAGCCCTGAGTCGTGCCTTAAACTACTAATTCTGAGCGCTCTAAAGTCTCTGAGTAGCTTTTTGAGGCATTCAATAAACAGATAATATAGGCTTGACTTATACTGGATCTTCGAGTTTAATTGTGCTCCTTGTCAAATACTTATGATTACTGCCCAAAATTGTATATTTAGATACATTGAGTTTTGTATAGAATAAGACTTTGTGTATAGAAACTGAAAAATGCGTCATTATGTTAAGACCAGTGAACCAGGACTGGTGGCTGGAATTGTGGAAAAGATTTAACATTAATCTAATAGCCCTTTTTTGAGAAACTAGTTGTCTATGCACCTCATAACAAGTACTCCACACTTCTATACCATAGTTAAATGTAGAAAAAAAAATAGTCAAAACAGTTTGTGCAAACAGTTTCCAAACTCACAGTGTTTCTCAGTCTCTCAATCGCACAACAATAAGATGAACACTTATAGCACAACCTACTGAGATGATAGTTTTCTCTCAATTACTCATCTATCGTAATTACCAGAATTTAAGCTGTACTGTACTGATATATACCATTGCCCGACACCTTAACGATATAGCGAAACTCACTTTAAATTCTTGTTGTATTGAAGATGACCATAATTGATTTTTGACTGAAATATCATTTTTCCTTAAATATTTTCTAAGCTAGTTGTCTCGTCTAAATGCAAAAACCGAATTCTAATCAGGATTAGCGATACCTATAACGGAAGTAGTATCGTTGGCGTACATGACGAGTACATACGCAGGAATGTCACTTGTATAAATAATATACAGTAACGGACCAAAAACAGAGCCCTGGGGAACTCACTCCGATAATGCCACTAGCGAAGGTCGGACGCCCTCAAGCTCAACATCCTGCTGCCTCAAAGGGAGGAAACTGTTAATTCCATGATTACTCGCAGCTTATTGACAAAAATTTGATGGTTCACGATATCATAAAGGTTACTAAGGTCAAGAAATACGCAAAGATAAGTCTTGTCGCTCTCCACGCATTTACCTAGAAGCCTGGCAAGCTCATTCATCGGTGTTGTTGTAGAATGTCTCTTCCTGAAACCATGCTGATGTTTGTTAAAAACTCAATAAGAAAAGCTGTAGGCTGCTTAGAGACAATTCTCTTATATATCTTTGAAATTACTCTTGTCATTGACAGCACTTGATAGGTCTCTAAACCGCATAATCAATGCAACACGATCATTACTGTGGCGAGACGTTCGTTAATTATGTGCTCTTTAAGTACTTACATATATATATATATATATATATATATATATATATATATATATATATATATATATCAATGTATGGCGGCCATTACTGTGGCAAGACCTTCGTTAATTATGTGCTCTTTAGGCACTTATATATATATATATATATATATATATATATATATATATATATATATATATATATATATATATATATATATATATATACAAATCTCAGCCTCAGGCCGCATAAAGGGTGCATAACTAATGAGCGTCTCGCCACAGTAATGATGCGGTTGCATTGATCAAGCGCAGTTTGCAGAATATTTTAAGTAACGAAATAAAAGACCTCCCTGGCGTGTTGTTTACACACAATCCTCCCTACTGACCTTCCTGACTTGTCCTGACATCAGTTTGTCTAATCAAATGCTAAAAGAAGGAAAAAGGGGAAGAAAAATCTAATGTTAGTTTGAGTTATTTAACATGGTTATACCAAAATTCGCTACCTTACGGACTTGCTGCAGACATACTTTTGTGTATATAAAAATGTTGGGCACACGATTTTCTTTATTTAAGAATTGATTAAGTTTCCGTAATTTGAGGTTTAGGTACTACAATTAGAAATATCAAGACGTTTTGGTAACAATAATAATAATTATATACGAGTGTTACAAGTTAATTTAAAAAATATATATAAAATGCGTTACTTCTATTATCAAGTTTGCTTATATAATAAGAAAACTTAAATATAGACTTTTATTCCTTTGGCTTCACAAATGTTTGATTTTAGTGATTTTTTGTAGAAAAAGTTCAGTAATGGGGAGATCCCGCGAACTAGGAGCCCTAGAACCCATATCCGGGGTCAGTTTCAATTTTTGTTTATATATATATATATATATATATATATATATATATATATATATATATATATATATATATATATATATATATATATATATATATATATATATATATATATATCACACCGATAACTCAAAAAATAATGGGCCGGTTTTGATAAAATTTGGCACGTAACTTCCTTTTCTAAATGAATTGGATAAGTTCGTTAGTCAGAAAAATCGGACGAGGTTTTTCTGGAAAATTTTGAGTTTTCATGGAATTTTTTGGTAGGTAGGTTAATGATATAAAAAGTAAGCTATACACCAAAATTTAGATTTCTATGTTACAAGAAAAAAAATTCATTGTGATATGTACAGGGTCGCCATTTCGGTACAGAACCAGGTAGTATGTTTTCACGACAGCTCCAAATAACTCAAAATATTATAAAATAGAGACTATGTGCAACCAACAAACAATTTTGAAATTGTCGGCCCTGGTCCATTTCTTCCCTAATATAGGGACAATGTATCTTTTGTAACCTGTTTCGATGCTTGACAGCATTATCAGACAGGAGAAAATTCAATTGATTTAGACGTACTCATGACAACAACAGATCCAAATCCGTTTCTACGTCAGGATATTCGGGTCAAAAGATCCTTTAAAAATACACACCAAATAAAAAGTATGACAAAGGTAACAGATGGCGTTTTCAAAATTCAATCAAACTAAAACAATAATAACTAATAACAGCAATTACGAAAATAAAATAACTAAAACAATAGCATCCATAAATCAGTGTGTTTTGTTTCTTTAACGTTAGTCAATTTCAGCTACTATGGCCAATTACCGACGCCAGGGAGCAGGTTCACCTTACTATCCTAGAAATTTCTGTAAGGAGGGTAGGAATAGTTAACATTCCCAACATCGCATGGATACGAGACCGATGAAGGACGGAACGTGCGGACATTCAACTTGCTCAATGCCACAACTTCGGTTGATGTTAATCATACAGTGTGTACTAAAAAAGTGAAAGAGAAACCCTGGTATCGAACCCAGCAACCTTCGGTTCAGAGGCACACGTTCTTAACACTGAACCACCGAGGCTCTTGAAATAAATCAGATCTATACAACCAAAAGATCATCACACATCAATCTGTTATGTTCCTTTTAGGGAATTTTTTTAGAAAAAATTCACTAATTGGGAGATCCTGACTTGAATTTTGAAAAAAACTCTTGTAATGAGAGCGAAATAGGACCCCTAGAACCCATATCCGGGGTCAGTTTAACTGTTTATATGTTTATATATATATATATATATATATATATATATATATATATATATATATATATATATATATATATATATATATACATACATATATATATACATACATATACATATACATATATATATATATATATATATATATATATATATATATATATATATATATATATATATATATATATATATATATATATATATATATTGATGCAGAAAGTGAGTTACGGTAATAAACAATATTATAATAATGAATACATATCATGGAAGAAATACTGACGCAGCAAGTGCGTTACGGTAATAAACACATAAACACAATTAGTAATTAGTGAATTTTCTTTCAAAAAAACTTGCCGAGAATAAAGAGATCCCGACTTTTGAATTTTGAAAAGTTTTATTCAAATGAGTGCAAATCATCCCCCCTAGAATTCAAATCCGGGTTTAATTTCAGTTTTTATCTGTTTACATATATACAGGCTAGCGCATGTCTACGGTAAAGCTCAATATAATTATTATTATACAAGATACGAGAAAAATATAATACGTTAATTATAGTGTGTCTTGAGCTGCAACCTATAAAATTATGTTGTCAATCACAGGATGGCCCAAAAGTTGTGTTGATCCCTACAATTGTTTTTTGAACACCCTTATATTATTGCATTTTTGCATTTTTTATCGAAATATGATGCATGTTTGTAAGAACAAAGTCAAGACGCAGTAAGTGCCTTTTGGTAGAGAATTTTCATTAAATGCTTTAAATTTCGATAACTGAATCTGCTATTAGCCTAAGGTTTGTTGACAAGGAAACCAGTATTCTCGGAAATATTTTAAGTTTATTTTTGGAAATTTTTCAACCAATAAGTTATTTTGATAAAATGGGGTACATTATTTCTACTATATATGTTGGACCGATAAGCAAATTGATGCCTGCTTGCATTAAAGATACATATTTGCTATTAAAAACCTTTTTATGAAAATTCACTTCCATAACACACTTGCTGCGTCCAGACTTTTTAAATAAAGTTAAAACGCATTTTGTTTTCAGTATTTAATTTCTCCTCCTCCTGTCTGATGATGCTGTCAAGCAGCGAAACCAGTTGCAGAGAAGGAAACGAACTTGTGAAGCCAGAGAATTAGTCTTTCTACATCTATATTTACTATGAAACGGTTTGACCTAATAAGGACAGCAATAATTATTAACGATTACAAATGTTACTATGTATAAAAATGAGTCAGCATTTTTAATAGAGCCAACTAGACCTTTGTGTGCCTATTTAGTAACAGATTAATTTTTTCACTTTAGCTTTAAAATGCCGGAAAGGTTACCTTGCTTGTAACTGCTTTAATAATAATACTGAGCCAATACTAAACACAGAAAAATATAGGCATGTATGTTTATTATAAAAAATAATATTTTAAAGCATACCTGGGCTGTGAGGATTGTTTGAAAAGCTGGGACGGTTGTTTGCAAATGCGATCGGTTTAAATCATTGCATTTGACACCTTGTCAATTAATAAAAAGCTTTTTTGTTATCTGTGTATGTTCCGCAAACAATACTCGCTATATGTAACTAACATTGAATATAGTTGTTGGCGACATTTAAAGCTTTACATATAAAGAAATAAATTTTCTAAACTAGAACAAACAAGAAGCTTTTGGCAGGATTGACTTAAACGTCTATTTGCTTTTCACCAAAGCCCTTTCTATGAAACTTTTCAGCGGAAAACAACTCTGAGATTTAGTGAAAAGCACGCACTCCAATAAAAACAACATCAAAGCTCATATATCTTACCAAGTTGTCAATGTGCCCTTTTGAGTCATCGACCACAGGTCCGGCGGTTGCTATAGCAACGAAAGATGCAGCCAGCACAGCACAAATCACTTTAGAGTTCATTTTCACTGATGATTTTACCAGTTATTTTAATCTGATTATAAATAAACTAATATGTTTAATTCAAATGTTGTGTTTATATTTTTTGATTAAAAGTTCTTTCATGACCGACGTTGCAAATTGAATGAGAATACGAGGGAAGTGGTAAGATTTTATATCTGCTAGAAGCGCCTTTGCAATGTGTGTCGGATGGACCAGTTAAATACAAGAAAGGGTTACCGCAAGCACAATAATACAATACGGTACACAACTGAAAGACGGAGCTCTATGGATGTTTAAAAGCTTACCGTTATTTAGCTGGTCTTCTGTAGTTGTTGGTAAGGTCATGCATAATAGTGTTTCATATAGACAGTGAAAATTTTCTATAATCATAAGTTTCAAATTATTATTTTTAGGATTCTAGTTTCAGTGTCAAGTCAATTATGGTTTCCGAGTTTGTACGTTAGTGAAATTTTAGGTTGTGTGTTTTGATGAAGAATGCATGAACATGTTGGACCTCTAGGATAATTTACGTTATTGTTTTTTTCATTAATATTAATGTTGTCTAAGAAATTCTAAACTCAGGAATTTAGGTTCAACAAAAGTGTTTTTGTGTTACAACAAACACCATAAATTTGCTATAATATATTAGGTTTTTATCTTGAGTGTATAAAATATTCTAAAATTGTAAAACACAACCAGTTTTAAATAACAAACAAACGAAAATATAAGGTAGATTTAAATATTTATCTCCGTGGGCAATAAAAGCCAACGTCCTTATATTACCTACTTCTAGTGGCGTTAAATAGTTAACAAAATAGACACTTAAAAAAAGTAAGATGCAGGATATGCAGGAATCAATATAATTTATTTTCGCTCTAATCTTACAACAAAACATTTCATTTAAATGTTTTACTCAATCAGAATTGGAATATGTAGTAATGTGGTAGAGAAAAACTATGTATCAGGAACAAATGCTATTAATAGGCAGGCCATAATTGAAATATGCAAAAAATATTTAGACACTTGTTTGACTTAATTTTTAGAACTAAACTATTTCATCATTGGTTATATATATATATATATATATATATATATATATATATATATATATATATATATATATATATATATATATATATATACATATATATATATATATATATATATATATATATATATATATATATATATATATATATATATATATATATATATATATATATATGTGTTGTTGTTGTTCGAATTATGGCTGTGGCTTTTTGCCATTAGCTCATTTTTCCAGTTTAGGAGGTATAGTCAAATATTTCCAGACCAGCCGATAACTGATACCGATTGATAATAAACAATAGTGTCGGATCACTCTATGTAATGATATATACATTTTTATCTTTCCCATCCATACACCCTATCATACAACATACTTCTCAATAAATGTTTGATATATAATATATACACATATATAGACACAATCATACACACATATGACATATGTACACACAAATATATACACACATTTTTTTTTTTTTTTTTTTTTTTTTTTTTTTTTTTTTTTTTTTATTCAGGATTGCACAGGGGACACATGTCTTCGTGCCAAGGGGTCTATCATGGCAACTTTATAGACAAACAGGAAGACCTCTATAAGAATAGGAGAACATAAAGGGATTGAACACTGGGAATATCTACCTAAACTACCTTAATTCTATCCTACGTCTAAATATATTTATCATAATTTTAAAGCCAACCTGTGCACGTGGTCTATTAATACTTTATATAATGCTATATTTTTCATCTCTAGTATTTGTGTTATGCAAAATGGTTTTTGTACTATATTTAAGTTGTTAATATATTCTATAAAAATTTCAATAATGTTATATTTATTGGTACATTCCAACAAAACATGCTGCGCGTTTCCTACTTCCCCACATGCACAGGTTGGCTCATCTGAAAGGCCTATTTTATATTTATGGCTTGGGAATAAAGCATGGTTGAACCTTAACCTACATATTATCGTTACAAAATTTTTTTCGTAATAGCAATTTCTAAACCATGGTACCCTAGGTATCGTGGGCTGAATATCTCTGTAAAACTTTCCTTTTGTCTCTCTGCTGTATTGCTCCGCCCATAATCTATTACTATATTTGAGACCTTTCGACAAAAAATCTTCAAGTGGACAGAGATACTCAGTCGACTGACCCTCTTCCAAAGCTTTTTTTGCTAACCTGTCTACAATTTCATTGGGTACAATGCCACAGTGGCCCTTAATCCACATAAATCTCACCACTTTGTTGTTAAGCATTAGAATATGTAACCACTTGGCAAGTTCACCAAATAAATAGTTGTTACAAATATGACTATTGAAGTTTTCTATTTTTTGTAGTACACTTTTGCAGTCTGTAATTATTACTATATAATTGTCGTTGCTGTCGGTGGCATACTTCAGGGCTTCTATGATAGCTATCAATTCTGCTGTGTAGTTAGACATATTTTTGTTCAATTTAAAAATTTTTGAATTTTCGTCTTGGACTGCAAAATAGGCACATGCTGTTTTTTCGTCAGTTTTTGATCCATCTGTGTATATCAGACAGCTATTTGGTGGTACTAATTTACTAATGTCTTCCTGGAAGATGTTGTTTCTTAACGGCTGGGCTATGTATGAGTAATCTGGCAGGTAGTCAATTTGTACATTTTGCAATACTTCATATTTTATATTGTAAAACGGCTGCGTATCGTAGGTGTACATATCGGGCTTTACTTTGAGTGCAGACAAATATGCTTCTACTGTAAGTGGGATTGCTTTTTGACTCCAATAACGATGTCTTGCTGTGAGCTTGTGTAATTGGTCCAATTTGAGTAGGATTGGGCTGTTTTTTGCTTGTAACTTTAATATAAATCTTATTGCTATCATTTTTCTTCTGAATTGAAGAGGCATCTCACCACATTCGGCTAGCAAATTATTAACTGGAGTGCTTTTTAGTGCACCTAATGCCAACCTTAAGCATTTATTTTGGATGGTACTGATTTTATTGAGGTGGGTTTTCGCCGCTTGGTCATAGAGGAATGAGCTGTAATCTAACATGGCTCTAACAAATGATCTGTATATCATTAAGGCTACATTTGTGTCAGCGCCCCATCTTGTGTGACACACCATACGAAGTATATTTATTGCTTTCTCAGTTTTTGTCGTTAGATGTTGAAGATGATCCCTCCAGAGCAGTTTTTTATCCAAAAACACCCCTAAAAAGCACACCTTATCCTTAATGGGGTAATCAGTGTTGTTAACAGTGACCGTAGTGGGCAGTGGCTGTCTCTTGCGCGTAAATATACATAGCTGAGTTTTTTTGGTTGATATGTTCATGTTGTTGTTGTTCGTCCATTGTTGTAGTTGCTCTATAGCTTTTGTAACTTCTTGGATTCCCCTATCTATTTCGCAGTTGGTGTCATAAATGCATATATCGTCGGCAAATTGTAATACTTGTATGTTGATATTGTTGCTTATGTCATGTGTATAGATCAAATATAAGAGAGGACTGATTATACTGCCCTGTGGTACTCCTCTTGACGTGCTTCTGGGAGTGATATTTTCATTTGCTGTTAGAAGATGTATTTTTCTGTTTAAATATAATTTTATAATTTTACGGGCAAAGTTTGGTTCTATTCCCAAGTATATCATCTTATCATACAATAGGCTTAAGTTTATATTATCATAAGCGTTTTCTATGTCGATAAATCCTGCCACTGTTGATTTTGTGTTGGTGAATGAAATGTTGATATCTGTGGTAAACTTTGTTAGACTTTCTGCAGTGGAATATCCCTTTCTAAAGCCAAACTGATTTGGAGATAATTTATGGTTTTTTTCCAGCCAAGTCTCTAGTCGTCGTTTGATCATTCTCTCCAACGTTTTTAGTACACAGGACGCTAACGATATTCCCCTATATGACTTGGCTAAGTTGGGATCTCTAAATGGTTTCAAAAATGCCATAACCAGATATGTTTTCCAGCTTTCTGGATATTCTTCTGATAGCCATATTTTATTTATTACGTTTAGTAATAAATCCTTAGCTATTTGGGGTAGTTGGTACAACATAGAGTAATGTATGTTATCTGCCCCTGCAGCTGTGTTGTTGTTATTCTTAAGACTAAGGTTTAGTTCTTGTATGGTGAATATTTCGATGTTAATATTGGATATTGGACCGCCTCCAAATGAGTTTTCTTCCACCCAAGCCGGTGCTTGTAGCTGCATAAACTCTATCATCCAATCGTTGTTCAAACTTCGGGGTATGTTGTCTGTTTGCACGCCATTTATACATTTTATTGTTTTCCAGATTTCCTTTATTCTAGTGTTTCTATTAAGTGTACTACAAAAGTTTTGCCAAGTTTTTCTTTTATTATCTAAAATTACTCGTTTTGCTATTGCCGCACATTTCTTATATTCTATAAAATTTTGCATTGTAGGGTTAAATTTATACGATTGTAATGCTACTTTGCGTTTATCAATTGCTATTTTACAATTTTCGTTCCACCATGCTTTATTAAATTTTGTTTTTTTAGCTTTATTCACTGGAATAGTTTCAGAAATTATTAGATTTAGATTTTGAAGAAACTCTTCATAGCCTATGTTTGTATTTATTTCTAAGGCATTTTTTGCAAATTGCTCTGTTTTTTGTTTGTATTGTTCCCAATTAGCTTTTTTAACATTCCATTTTTTGTTTGTTATTTTGTTTTCCGAGGAATCTACGCTACTATTTGTATTATCTATAAAAAACTTATACTCAATAACAAAATGATCCGACCCTAATGTTTCATTTTTTACACTCCATTCAATATTTTGAGCTAAAGCGTTTGAAGTTATTGTTATATCAACTGCAGACCTGGAAATACTATTTGGCTTAGTCATACGCGTTTCTGCACCTGTATTAAGATAAGTAAGTTGATTATCATCAATGGCTGAAATTAAGTTTTGGCCATTTAAGTCTGTACTGGTACTTCCCAACGCTGTATGGTGGATATTGAAGTCGCCCCCTAGAATAAATGGTTTTTCTAAGCTTCTAAAAAAGGTATCCCATTGAGTAACTGAAATTCTATTTCCAGGTTTAATATATATTGAATAAAAATTAACGATCTTGTTACGATGTAGTTTAATTTTTGCACCTACGCACATTATGTTATCCACAAAATAAAACTGGTTAATTTGAGTAAAGGCAAATTTATTTGATATTAGTAGCGCTACGCCACCATATCCATCTGCCCTATCTTTTCTAAGTATACTATATCCTGACAATTTAATATTGAATGTAGATTTTAACCATGTTTCACTAAGCAGTGAAATATCAATACAGTTATCAAATAGATATCTTTCAAAGCTGCCCTTGTTTGACATTAAAGACCTACAATTCCATTGCATTATTTTCAGCGCGAATATGTATTTTGGGTTTGTACGATACGTGATATATCTAGTCTAAGTTTATCTAACAGCTCTTTGTCTAATGGGTTACCTGTGCCAATGTTTTTTAGTGTTTCTATAAAAAAAGATACCAGTTTTTCAGTTTTATCTTCGTCTTTTGGTAGATTATATCTAGGGGGTATGGGATTTATGATTGGTGTTGTTCTGAATGTTGTTGGCGCCACAATTTCTTGATGTTGTTGTCGTATGTTTTCCATTTTATTTTCGTGCAGTATATCTGTACGTTTGCGTTTTACTACAGGTTGTGGATAAAACTGAGAGTTTGCTTGTGAATGCGTAAAAGAATTTGGAAAAGTATAATTTGTTGCGGGAAGTTTGGCATCACCGTTGACTGAAAAATTATCTACGTTAGTTACATGTGATTTTGTTACTTTTGCGTAACTTTGTGAGTATTGTGTTGATGCTTCTTTATACGATTTATTTTCCGTGCTCATTATATTTTTGATGGATTTTTGTTTTTGAAATTCTGGGCAACTATTTCTGTCAGTGGCCTTATGTGGTCCCCGACATATAACACATACCGGTGTCCCTGTATGTGTGCACTGATTATTACTATGTTCTTCTCCACAGTTTCCGCACCTTTCTTTTCCTCTACATTGTGTGCTAACGTGGTTATAGCGTAAGCATTTCATGCATTGTATGACCCGTCTAATGTAAGGTTCTACCTCGAAAATGATTTTTTCTATCGACACTTTTTTTGGCAAATATTGACCTTGAAAAGTAACTAGAATTGACTGTGTTGGAACGTATAAAATCTGATCACCATTTTGAACACGCCTGTTCATTCTTCTAACACTAGAAACCTGAAAATTTTCGCCTATGCGCGGTTTTATTATGTTGCATAATTCGCTTTCTTGGATATCTAAATCTACTTTTTTAATTACCCCCTGCCTTTTTGTTAAATACTGAGGTATGTAAGCGTAATAATTTTTATTTTTAAGAATTTCTGAATTTACTAGGTTATTTGCACTTTTTCCGTTATTAAGTTCTAATCTTATTTTGTTCAGGCCTACACTAACTATCGATTTAATGTCTTGATCTATTTCAGGTACTGAATTACGTATAATTCTCGAAGTCGTTATGATATGACTTTTACCTATATTTCCATTGTTATTTTGAATATATACAATGTACGGACCGCTATGCTTGTTATCATAAAAATTATCCACAACTTTATACTGTTTATCGACCACTGTAGTCGGCTTATCGCTTATTGGATTTTTACATATATTTTCATTTACATTTTTATTTGAAGTTTCTACTAATGAATTAAAAACTTCACTTACCAAATCCTTATTGATATTATTTGAAACTTTTTTTTCGCCTATGGCTTTATTTTGATTTTCTGTTCCTACCTTATTAGTTTCGTAATTCATCTCTATATCCTGGGACATTTCTTGTGTTTTTTCATACCAATCTGTTTTTGCAGGATTAGATTCTAATCTTCCGCGATCAGGCGGTTCGCCTGTTTTATTTGTATACATTTTCACTTAAAAACACCAAAACACTTCGTATTTTAACACGATTTTCACTACGTATTCGCTTAACTACCGTTCACCTCGAACGCCGGCTGCCGAATGATATATATATATATATATATATATATATAATCTGGTATGCATTTTTTAGTGTATTTTCTTTAAAAAAAAAAAAAAAAATCACTAATGAGGAGACCCCGACTATTGAATTTTGAACAAATTTCTTCAAATGAGCGCTAATTAGGCCCCCCAGAACACATATCCAGGTATCCGGGGTCAGTTTCAATTTTTATATGTTTATATGTATATATATATATATATATATATATATATATATATATATATATATATATATATATATATATATATATATATATATATATATATATATATATATTTATCACTCCGATAACTCAAAAAAAAATTGGCCGAATTAGACTCAATTTGGTATATAAATTCTTTTTGCAAATGGCTTGGATAAGTTCGTTAGCCAGGAAAATCTGCTAAGGTTTTCCCGGAAAATTTTGTGTTTTCTTTCTAAAAAAAAAAGATATCTCCGGAACTAATAAAGTAAGGGCAACTAAATTTGGTACGCGAGTTTGCATCCTTATAAGTAAGCTACCTAATAATATATAGATCAAAAGACAAAAAAGTTATAGGCATTTAAAGAAAAATAAATTGGGGTTTTCCTCAAAACCTCAAAGTTGCGATTTAAAACGTCAAAATCGGTAACATTTAGGCAAATAACTTGAATCTAATACGAGGTATGGACATCGAATGTCTCAAGAAGGATGTTCTACAAACCCTGAAGTCTTAGTTTCAACCATCACCGTTCTTCATTTTACTAAAATGTTTCCAGAAAATTCATTTCAAATAGACCCTTTCTCTGATGCATGGCAGTAGTCTTAGCTATAGAGTTTTTCGTTTAATGGTATATAATTTTTGTCGAATTTTCGTAGAAAATCAATAAAGTTCAATATATGCGTTATTATACAAGATATGAAAAAAATATATATAAATTAATTATAGGGTGTCTTGAGCTACACCTTAAAAAATATTTCTACAATCACAGGTGGCCTATAAGTCATTGGTCTTTTTTTTAATCAAACACGCCTTATGCTATTGCATTTTTGCATTTTCCATTGAAATATTATGCATGTTTGTAAGAAAAGAAATTATGGATGCAGCAAGTGCGTTATGGTAGCGAATTTTGGTCAAATGCTTCATATTTGAATAGCCCAATTTGTAATAACCTATAAGGTTGACCAAGAAACGAGTTTTTTCGGGAACACTTAAAATTTACTTTTGGAAATTTTTGTACATTTTCAAACAATAGTTATTTTTATGAAACATGGCACATTGTTTTTACTACATAGGTTATAGTGGTAACCAAAATTGATGCCTGCTTTCTTAAAAAGAAAACACATATTTGCAATAAAAACATTTTTATGAAAATTCACTACCATAAAGCACTTGCTGCGTCCAGAGATTTTAAAAATAATTTCCATATACCATCGATGGCTTTGTGTCTGATCCAAGGTTGCTCAGACGATTAGCAGTTTCACATTTATAGATGACTGATTGTGTTTGGAATTATTCTTTACTCTATATTTTTTTCGTTGTATTTTTTTTTCTTTTTTCTGCTGTAATTAAATTTTGTTATCTAGTTCTAAATTATGGCTTAAAAATTTTTATTTTAGTTTTAATTTTAATTTTAATTTTATTTTCTTTATTCTACATAAGAGTCTTTTGCTTTATTGTAAAATTGACTTATCTATTTGTTTTTTTGCGCTTACTTGTCGGTTATTTTTGTGTTTCTGCATTTCGTACTCAATAATTGGGCATGTCCTGTTGTGTAATATATATATATATATATATATATATATATATATATATATATATATATATATATATATATATATATATATATATATATATATATACGAGAACGGGTCCATAAGTCCGTGAATTTTCGAATGAAACACAGGTTTTTTGACAACAAATAATTTTCTTTCTCAACATAGCCTCCCTTGAGCTCTATACATTTCGTCCAACGTTTCTCCAATTTTTTTATCCCTTCTAAAAAATAAGATTTGTCGAGGTCCTCAGAATAGGTGTTTGTAAGGTGATTTCATCATTGGAGTCAAATCTCTTTCAGCCGAGCCATTTATTTAAGTTTGGAAACAAGAAATAATCACTAGAGGCTAAATCCGGAGGATAGGGCGAATGAGGGAGCAATTCGTAGTCCAATTTATGCACCTTCGCCATAAAAACTACACATGTGTGCATGCTTGCATTGGCTTGGTGGAAAGGAACTTCTTCTTGGTGAAATGCGGTCGTTTTTTCTTCAAATCGTCATTTAATCGGTCCAATACGTTGGTATAACATTCGCCATTGATTGTTATTTCCTTTTGAAGGTAATCAATGTGGATTATACCGCGTGCATCCCAAAAAAACGTCGACATGACTTTATTGGCGAACAAACCCACCTTGGCCTTCTTCGGGGCCGATTTGCAGGGAAAAACCCACTGTTTTGACTACTGCTTGGTTTCGGGTGTGTTGTGGTGAATCAATGTTTTGTCCACGATTACGAAATTCGCAAAAACTCGTTCCTATTGCGGTTGAACAACGCCAAACACTCCTTCGAGGTTGTCACACAATTACATTTGTGGTCGATTGTGAGCAAACGCGGCACTCATCTTGCAGATAGCTTTCGCATACACAAGTGATTCTGCAACCACCTCAACTGGGCGTCCAGAACGTCGAGCGTCATTTGTGCTTATCCGGCCGCAACGAAATTCAGTAGACCACTTTTTTTACCATAAAAATTGATGGTACAGAGTCCCCATAGTATTTATCAAGCGTAGCCTTGGTTTGAGTGACGTTTTTTTTTTCCGTAAAAAATAATGTGTTCGTTATAACTCAAGAGGTTGTCTGATTTCCATGGCTATCTAACACAAACTAAATGACGCAACTTGTTCAAAATTTGACAAGAGTCAACTGACAGATGCTTTGTCGAAATACGATTCTTGCGAGTAACCTCCGTTATTGGTTTTTTTTTTTTTTGGAGTGATTTTGCTTTTTGTTTTTGGTTGGTGATTTCTTAACAAAATTTATGAAAGTGATGCGATCTATGGGTTGAAAATATTGCAAAAATGGCTTTATCAAGGACCTATAACTATGCATAAACTGTTAGCCTCCTCTAAAATTATAATATTTGCAAAGAAAGTGTATTTGAAATATATCTTATTTGTTAGAAACCACTCACGATCATAATATAAAATCACGCATGACTTTATATGATTATGGTGAAAAAATATACCCGCCATTATACTCCACTTCCCATATTCTCTACGCCCATGTGGTAAAGATGCTTAGTATATAAGCAAATAATGGGCTTCTAAAGCAATTTCAAATCTTGGTGGTAACCAAATATTTTTTAATTTTTTTGAGTCGTTCAATAGACAATTTGGATGCTTTTTTTAATCACATCTGATAGACCTCCCACAAAGATGATTTTTGATATTTTTTTGATTTCACATACTACAAAAATAATGACATAAAAAAATATTTGAAAATGCGAATTTCATAATTTATTTCATACACCACGATCTTGCCGGCATCATCTGTGACGTCACTGGACGGTAATGTCACAATGACAATGAGCTTGCTTCTCTGTATTTACATCACCACGATGTTAACAAACAACCGAACGTACTTATGATACCATAGGGCAAATGTAAACACGCCATTTATTCACTGTCCAAGTACGTCACGACCAATAATAGAACGTTCGCGGTCACATGATAATTGTTTTTTTAATTTTAAAAGTCTTTTTCTGTCCACTACATATGTTTTTGGGTATTTTCACGCATGTAATAATGTTCTATGTATGAAAAACTATTAGGTAAATGTTAAATTAATGTAATGGAAAATCCATGCACATTGTCTATTCCATTTTAGTGAATTTTTATTAAAAAAATTCACTAATAGAGAGGTATCGATGGTGAGACTTTGCAAAAATTCTTTCAAATGAGCGCGAATTAGGGCCCCTAGAACCCATAGCCGGGGTCAGTTTGAATTTTTATATGTATATATATATATATATATATATATATATATATATATATATATATATATATATATATATATATATATATATGTATCCGTCTGATAACTCAAAAAATAATTAACCGATTTCGATGAAACTCGGCAAGTGCCTTTCTTTTATTAATGGCTTGGATGAGTTCGTTGGCCAGGAAAATCGGACGGGGTTTTCCAGGAAAATTTTGAGTTTCTTTAAAAAAAAATTTTTTTTCCGAAAATTTTGATTAAATTTGGTCTACATATTGCTTTGGGAAATACCTAACTATGTGCCAAAATTCAGCTTTCTAGGGTTACAGAAAATTGAGCTATTCAAATTTGAAACATTTATGTTTAAATCATAGTTCAAGTATGTGGTTGCTGTGGGTTAGTCAATGCTTCTCTTATTGTCATTGACTCATGAAATTCATTTTTAAGTTTCAGAGAAATGTCAATAATACTGAATTCACTGATTGTTAATCATTGGAAGCATTTACGATTATATATAACCCTATTGTAATTTATTATCATTTATCACCTCTGTAGTATAATTATTTTTTTCCTTACAACTCGCAGCGTTTTTAGTCAATTGTTGTTATTAATAGTCAATAGTTTCTTTCCGAATACACACAGCTTCCATTGTCTTCTGCTTCTGCCGCTGTTACAGTCCTTTTATTTCGAGGTAGAGTTGTAACCACTCATACAGCCAGTGTTTTTTAACCAGGTGGCTGGGGGACTGACCGAATTCATTCCCAGTTGCTGTCGATTTACTCATATTCTCTTAATATGTTTGAAGATGTGGTGTCTACTTCATTCCAAGTCACTATTAACCGACTATTTATGAAATCAAATAAGTAAATTACATCGATTGTCATAAAATATGTAGTGTATTAAGACTAAGGGAAAAAGAAATAAAACATATATAACCGTGCACATTTTGATTATATTTTAGGGTGCTTGAGAGAGGTATTGTCACAGCATAATATCTTATTAAAGTTCATTTGTAAATAGGTTTAATTTTTATATGTTTATATAAATATATATATATATATATATATATATATATATATATATATATATATATATATATATATATATATATATATATATATATATATATATATATATATGATAACTCAAAAAATAATTAACCGATTTCGAAGAAAAATCAGACGGGGTTTTCCGGAAAAATTTTGAGTTTTCTTTAGAAAAAAATTTTTTCTCCGAAAGTAACAAAGCTGTTTTAATGAAATTTACTATATATGTTGCCTCAACCTTACTAGGTACCAAAATTCAACTTTCTAAGTTTAGAGAAAATTGAGTTATTCAAATTGTAAATTTTCTTTCGAAAAAAATTTTTTTCTCCGAAAATTACAAAGTTATTTTAATGAAATTTTGTGGATATCTTGCCTTACGAAAGACCTTACTACGTATTAAAATTAAACTCTCTAAGTTTATAAAAAATTGAGTTATTTAAATTTGAAGCATTTAATAAAAATTCACTACCATAACGCACTTGCTGCGTCCCGAGTTTTTAGCGTTATCTGGAGAGAATATGTAATTCCAACAATTTTCTCAGGGAATTTTTGTAGCATAAATCCACCATAAGGAAATGAGTTTTAAGGCTTTTAATTCAATGTTAACATCACCTCAGATTATTACGGACGTAGAAGGTTTTCCTGTGAATACACAAGTGTTTGTTTTCTTTTCTGCAACCGGTTCCGCTGGCGGCATCGCCAGGAAAATGCGAAGTTTTCTGCGAAGCCACAAAAAGCCTCTGCATTTACATCAGACTGAATGATTTTTAATTTATTTTATTAGCTAAGTTTCTATGTACACAATGTTCTTGAAATAACGAATTTTCTTTCAAAACAATTTTAAGAAACTTACAAGTACAATCTGGAGAACCAAGTTCATTACAATATAGTTTTTAGACCTGCCGATCGTTTCGCTAGTAAAGTTAGCGTAATCGGGTTTGTGAACAAACATGTTGTTCGTCAGGTTTAAAAACTGTATTGTGATGAATCGAGTTCTCAAAATTGTACCTATCAGTGCTTATCACAGTTTCCTGTCTTCACTCACTCAATGAATCTTTTGGAAAAAAAATGTGTCTAGTTTGATTGAAAGAAAAATTGGTTTAGAATTTTTGTGTGAAAATATTTTAAGCTTCGGATGGTATATTTTCTTAAAGAAATTCATAAAAAAATGATGTACTATTGATGAATTTTCGCCAAAAAAAATTTTTTGGGTAATTTTTGTGGAAAAAATTTTATTGAATTTTTTACCTACAATTTTATGCAGAATTTTTTTTTTCTAATTTTTGTGAAAAAGTTAATATTTTATTTATTATATCTACATGGGCTTAACAAATCTGGCGATAACAGGTATTCTTGAGAAAAACTTTTCCTAATGTAGATGTCGATTTCATATTCCTTAATAACTAATAAGAATTTCTATACAGTTCTATGATTATTTTCTTCAGTATATAAGACATTTTTGTAGCATATTATTAAATACTTTTCCACACAAAGACCATAAAGGTATATCTTTTTTTCTCCATCAATCCCTTTCGTATCGTTGAAAATGCCAGCTCCTTCAGGTTCTCCGACCGGTCCTTAATCCAAACCTTATTTTTTACACGGAATATTGATGTATTTTTCTATGAATATCAAATCCTCCTCCCACGACTTTATTTAGTCATTGTCCTGTGTTGGTTGCGTATTATTTAAGATTGGAGCAACTATACAGTAAACGCTTAAAAAAACTATAAAAGACTTTTTGTCGAAAATGCTTTCAGTGAATTTTCTTAGAAAAAGTTAACAAATGAGGAGATCCAGACTTTTGAATTTTGAAAAAATTTCCTAAAATGAGCGCGAACTAGGCACCCTAGAACACATATCCTAGTATCCGAGGTCAGTTTTAATTTTTATATGTTTATATATATATATATATATATATATATATATATATATATATATATATATATATATATATATATATATATATATATATGAGAACGGGTCAATAAGTCCGTGAGTTTTTGAATGAAACACAGGTTTTTGACAAAAAGTGATTTGATTTCGCAACATAGTCTCCATTGAGCTCTATATACTTCGTCCAACGTATCTCCAATTTTGTATCCCTTCCAAAAAATAAGATTTGTCGAGGTCCTCAAAATATGTATTTGTTTGTGAGATGATGTCATCATTGGAGTCAAATCTCTTTCCACCGAGCCATTTCTTTAAGTTTGGAAACAAGAGATAGTCATTCGGGGAGCAATTCGTAGCCCAATTTATGCAATTTCGGCATGGAGACTACACATGTCTGCACCCTTGCATTGTCTTGGTGGAAAAGAAAATTTTCTTGGCCAAATGCGGTCGTTTTTTCTTCAAATCTTCATTAAATCTGTCCAATAAATTGGTATAATATTCGCCATTGATTGTTATTCCCTTTTGAAGGTAATCAATGTGGATTATACCGCGTCCATCCTAAAAACGGTCGCTTGACTTTATTGGCTAACAGACCCACCTTGGCCTTCTTCCGCGCCGATTCTCACGGAGCAACCCACTGTTTTGACTGCTGCTTGGTCTCTGGTGTGTTGCGGTGAATCCATGTTTCGTCCACTGTTACGAAACGGCGCAAAAACTCGTCCCTATTGCGGTTTAACAACGCCAAACGCTCCTTCGAAGTTGTCACACGATTGCGTTTGTGATATCTTTCTCATACCCAAGTGATCATGCAAATCGAAAGCACTGAGCCATGTGATATGTTTATGGCTTCCACAATCTCCGGCACTTTCAATCTCCGATCGGCCAACACCATATCGTAAATTTTTTTCAATTGTTTCAGTTGTAGCGACCTCAACAACGTTTGTTGTCATTTGTGCTTGTACGGCCGCAACGAAATTAAGTAAACCACTTTTATACCATGGAAATTGGTGATGCATGAGTCCCCATAGTATTTATCAAGCTTAGCCTTGGTTTGAGTGATGTTTTTTTCCGCAAAAAATAATGTTTGATTATATATATATATATATATATATATATATATATATATATATATATATATATATATATATATATATATATATAATTTTGCCAAAAAACATTATTTCTACAGAAATTGGTTGGAAATATTTTACATAAAATTAAAAAAAACTGTACTAAAAAGTACCTGATTTGCGGGATAATTAATTAAAGCATCACTTTCGACAAATTTCGTTAAAAAGAATTAAACCAAAACTTGTTTGAATAGTCTTTCACACCAAAATTTTAAACAAATTTTTGTTCTAAGAAAACTGATAAAATTTATTTGTAAAAAAATTCACTAATAGGAATAAATAAAATAAATAAAAAACTATTCAAAATCTGATATAAATACAAAAGTATAGTATTTCTGTAAGGAGTGTAGGGTAACGTGCCCAACATCGCATGGACACGGGACCAACGGCTCTACGACCCCTTCGAACGACGGAACGTGTAGACATTTAACTTGCTCAAATACAATGCCAGAACCTCGGTTTATGTTAACTTATTACAGTTTGTGCTGAAAACATTACAGTTAGTACTCTTTTAATAAAGCTGTTATAACTAATGCGGTTTATAAATAGTAAATATTGCAAGAAATGTATTCTAGAAGGTTGTAGATTAATTTTTCGACCTTTATTTTTATAATCTGATTAGAACATCTGCAAAAATTCATCTAAAATAGACCTTTTATATCATTACAAATAAATAACTGAAGACCACTAACGCACATCTATGTTTTATTACACGTCAATCGCCATAAGAGAGTAGCGTCGTGGTTAACTCGGCTGCACTTGGAGCAACGGGACGTGGGTTTAAATCCCAGTGGCGACTAACTTTTTAAATATTTTTTCAATTTTTTGTTTTCTTTGATTCAATTCGGTCAGATGATGTAAGTCTGATAATTTTGTAGTGAATTTTTCTTAAAATAATTACTAATCAGGGAATTATTACTTTTAGTTCAATTTCAATGGCAGCTGTTGCACATTTGATTACAACGGTTCATGACACGCAGAACTTGTTTCTGTGAAAGATTAGATGCATTCTCGCAACAATTAGAACCGTAGACCGGTTTCGCTCTCATTAGAGCTCTTCAGTACGGCATACTAATTGTAGCAAAAATGCACCAAAAATAACACGGCTATCGTATAGCCAGTCTTAAAACACTAAGTGAGTGGTGAACGTGTCGCCACCTAGTTCGGAACCAAGTACTATGTTGTCACACCCGCTCCAAATAACACAGAGTGTTAAAAATAGAGACGGTATACAACTAACTAACAATTTAAAAAATTGTTAGCCCTGGCCCATTTCTACCCCAATATAGGGACAAAGTATGTAAGACTAGATGCATTCTCGCAACAATTAGAACCGTAGACCGGTTTCGCTCTCATTAGAGCTCTTCAGTACGGCATACTAATTGTAGCAAAAATGCACCAAAAATAACACCGGTATCGTATAGCCAGTCTTAAAACACTTGCGAGAATGCATCTAGTCTTACATACTTTGTCCCTATATTGGGGTAGAAATGGGCTAGGGCTAACAATTTTTTAAATTGTTAGTTAGTTGTATACCGTCTCTATTTTTAACACTCTGTGTTATTTGGAGCGGGTGTGACAACATAGTACTTGGTTCCGAACTAGGTGGCGACACGTTCACCACTCACTTAGTGTTTTAAGACTGATATGTGGAAAAAGCATTTTTATGAAAATTCACTACCATAACGCACTTGCTGCGTCCCAAACTTTTTGTAAAGTGTTTTTTCAAATTCTTTTCTAAAAATGGGCAAGCCCTGATCACCTGAGTTTACCCTAAATTTCTCAATTAAGGTATAAGGTCATTTTGAGACGAATGTTTAACACCTTGTGTATCTTTTTAGATTTAATCAGTGCTAAACTAATGTATGTAGCTCAGAATTCACATAAAAGACATGGTGATAATATAATAATGAATAGCTAACATATGTTTTGTGGTGAATGTCTGTATATAAACCTAATTAACGTTAAATTGGCTCGCCACTTGTTGCTAATATTACCTTTTCGGCTTCTATCCTTTCTAATTTCACTTGGCTACAAAACAGTCATAAAGAACAGTTCCAATTTTCGTTAATTGTTGTAAGATGTAACGTGTCAACTAGATTTTAGTCCAGTTATGATATCTGCTGGGATATATGATTTAATTGGATTTATGATCTACGCATACTCCTCTATTTATTTTTTAAAACTGTTCTGTATAATATATCCTTTAGAAGATATAAAACTTCAGGACGCAGCAAGTGAGTTATGGTAGCGAATTTTAATTAAATGCTTCAAATTTAAATAACTCAATTTTCTATAAAGCTATATCGTTGAATTGTGGTGTGTAGTAAGGTCTTTCCCAAGGCAACATATCCACCAAATTCCATCAATCGCTTTGTAATCTTCGGAGAAAAAAGTTTTTTCGAAAGAACTCAACTTTTTCCCGAAAAACCCTGTCTGATTTTCCTGGCTAACGAACTAGTCCAAGCCATTAATAAAAGAAAGGTACTTGCCGAGTTCCGAGTTTCATCTAAATCGGTTAGTTATTTTTTGAGTTATCGGATTGAAACACACATACACAGATATATATATATATATATATATATATATATATATATATATATATATATATATATATATATATATATATATATATATATATATATATATATATATATATATATATATATATATATATATATATATATATATATATATATATATATATATATATATATATAAAGTTTATAACTGACCATGGATTTGGATTCTAGAGGCCCTAAATCGCGCTCATTTAAAGAAAATTTCGAAAAGTCTTACCATGGATACCTCGTCTCTATTTGTGAATTTTCTTAATGAAAAATTCACTAAATAATTATAGGCATCTGTTTGAGGGTGGAAGCGATGGTTAATTATAGGAATAAAATGTAGGAACGAAGCACATATGTGTGACATAGATAACGGTATATTGGTAACTATATTAAAGCACAAAACTTAATAAACAATAGTAATAACGATATAACAAATTGAATAAAAGAAACTTACTTAGGTATGGTCATCTTGACTATTAAAAGTTAACAGTGTTTACATAATTAAATTATAATTATCGCGGCGTTATTTAACCGACTACATTTCAGAAGCTTATTTAATGAACTATATCTTTTCCGTCTACATTTTCGAAACGGGTATAATTAACTATATTACTTACTACAATGAATCTCCTTTATATTTACCAAACAATAACATATTTTGATTCTTAACCTTGCTGACTATAACATTCCTACGAATTGGATTGTTATTGTTTATATGCTGAACGTGATAATTTCAATGTCAATCCATACAATGTTGACCTCTAATTCATTGAAATTTTTACATACCTTCCTTGCAGAATTTAAACTGAGCCACTTTTACTAATTATTTTAGTGTTTTTACCAACTATGTTTTTAAGGCTATTAGGGCCGTTATGAAGCATCCTATGTTCTCTGAACAAAATGTTGGTGCCACTGATAATCAGAGAAACGCATATACCAAAATATGTTTTGCGGTAACAAAATCTATTGAATATTACAGACCAGGATTAAGTCAAGAAATGCCACAAAAATTATTCTGAAAATGATATAGTTTTTCTTTTTGTCAAAGTCGCGATTTAAAACCTAAAAAGAATACGCAATATGCAGAGAAAATGTCGCAAGAAATGTGTTTTACAAAGCCTTAAGTTTTTTGTACTTTTTCAAACAATAAAGTTATTTTGATATATTACATTGTTTCTACTATATGGTTATCCTGGTAATCAAATTTTCTGTCTACTTTCATTATGAAAAAGACATATTATGTACTAAGTGATGGTTGGAACTTGTGATGGGCACTGATAAGCACATTTGGAGAACCCAAATCACAACAACAAATCGTTTAAAGACCTGCCGATTACCAAATATAATAAAAGGTGACGTTAAGTTTTAAGTACTTTGGAATTTTTCATCCTCTGATGACGCTAACGTTGTTCCTTAGGTCTTTAAAAGATGTGATTTGGGTTCTCCAAGTGTGCTTGATATATGTAGTTATTACAAACATTTTTATAAAACTTCCATACCATAGCGCATTTGCTACGTCCAGATTATTGTCAAAGAAGAGTTGTACAAGTATTTATTTACTCAATTATGTCAAAATATATTGGGGGTCCCATTTAAAACTTGATTTGTCTGTTTATAATTAAAAAAAAGATATTTTTTTTATCTACAACATTGTATTCTACGTAAACACGTGCTTCAGAGATGCTTTCATATAGATTTAAAAAAACTAATAGGAAAAATGTTATAGCCATTTTCTCAGAGTTTCGAGAAACACGTCGTATCTCTGAAACGGTTTACGCCTATCCCGTTTAGAAATATGACTTATCTTTTAAGAGTGAGTAATTTGGCCCATCCTGTACATGCTTTGTCGAGACCTTATATATACTTTATAGTATACATAGCAAGATTTGTAAATGGTAAATATTAATGATCCTGATTTTATTGACGTTGTCATAAAAACAAACGCAGTTTAGTAGTAAAAAATATGCCGAAAAATCTAAACTGAGACGCATAAAATTTTTTGAGTGAGTCCTCCAACTTCACTTCGTTTAGTAAACAGGATTAGATGGCCTTTCGCTGACAATTATAATCTCTACGCCTTGACATTGTTCACGCTTTGTAGCTTAAAACTTATACACTTATAAAGTTGACAAGTGCTTTCAGTCTTAAATTATAAATCCAACAAAATATCGTACTATGTCCAAGGTTTTCTGTATTTGCATAATTCAAGCGTCCTCCGAACTTTGATATATGGTACATTCAGTAAATTCTACTAAATTATAAGTCTGGACACAGCAAATGCGTTATGGTAGTGAATTTTCATAAAAATGTTTTTAATAGCAAATATGTGTTTTTTTTAAGAAAGCAGGCATCAAATTTGGTTACCAGTATAACCAATATAGTAGAAACAATGTTCCATGTTTCATCAAAATACTTTATTATTTGAGTATGTACAAAAATTTCCGAAAGTAAACTTAAACTGTTCCCGAAAAAACTGATTCCTTGGTCAATCTTATAGGTTAATAGCAAATTGAAATATTCAATATTTAAGAATTTAATGAAAATTCGCTACCATAACGCACTTTTTGCGTCCAGAATTTCTTTTCTTACAAACATGCATTATATTTCGATCGAAAATGCAAAAAGATAAGGCGTCTTCGATTAAAAACAAAAGATAATTTGTATCACCAACGACTTATGGGCCACGCTGAGATTGTAGAAATTTTTTTAAGATGTAACTCATAACATCCTATAATTAATGTATACAATTTTATTCGTATCTTGTATAATAACGGATATATTGAGCTTTATTGATTTTTTTACAAAAATTCGACAAAAATTATATACCATCAAACGATAAACTCTATAGCTAAGACCGCTGACAAAGCATCAGAGAAAGGGTCTATTTGAAATGAATTTTCTGGAAATATTTTGGTAAAATGAAGGAAAATGACGGTTGAAGCAAGACTTCAGGCTTTATAAAGCATTCTTCTTGAGACATTAGCTTTCCATAGCTCATATAAGTTTCAGGTTTTTTGCCTAAATGTTGTCAATTTTGACGTTTTAAATCGCGACTTTGACGTTTTGAGGAAAACATTAATTTATTTTCCTTTAAATGCCTATAACTTTTCGCTTTTTAACTTAGAGAACTAAATTTTGGTACGTAATTTACTTGATGATATAAACCCGCGTACCAAATTTGGCTGCCCCTACTTTGCTATTTCTGGAGATATGGATTTTTTTCGAAAGAAAACACAAAATTTTCCGGGAAAACCTAAGCCGATTCTCCTGGCTAACGAAGTGGTCCAAGCCACTTGCAAAAAGAAGATATTTACCAAAATCGGATCTTTATTTTTTGAGTTATCAGTGTGATATATATATATATATATATATATATATATATATATATATATATATATATATATATATATATATATATATATATATATATATATATATATATATATATATATATATATATAAACATATAAAAATTGAAACTCACCCCGGATATGTGTTCTACGTCGCCTAATTAGCGCTCATTTGAAGGAATTTTTTCAAAATTCAAAAGTCGGGATCTCCTCACTAGTGAATTTTTTTTAAGAAACTTCACTAAAAAGAACATTACAAGACAGAAGTGGTATTATCACCATTATTTCTGCTTCTAAGGTGTTCAGAGACACTGGTACCCTAGGAAGAACGGGAAGGACGCTGGGTGCCAGGGTCTCTGAACATCTTAGAAGCAGAAATAATGTCAATAATACCACTTCTGTCTTCGGTTGCCACCTCAGAGATAGCGGCCACACCTTTGACAAGGAGAACGACGCTAGAATCCTTCACCCATCTAGTTTTGGTATGGAACAGTTTGTCCTGGAGGAAATGGAGATCTACAAGTACATAAATGGCTCCAATAACGATGTTCCTAATGTTTTAAGCACCAGCAGCGTGAACTTTCCTTCCATTTACAGAAACCTTATTGAATAAACTTTCAATGTTAGTGCTCTAGCTCCACATAATAAAAGGGCTTCTTGTGGTACCAAGTTCAAGAATAACCTTCTTTTTACATACAGAAAATCCTGAGTGAATAGACTTTCATTTTCAGAAACCTGACTGGAACTTTCAATGGTAGTGCTCCAAATGACGTGTGATCGATTCCAGCCATAGAGCTAAGATCGGCTGTTTCTTTGGTTCTCTCTCCGTGCCGTTGACATTTTCTCTGCCAGCCGTAGTTCACCTGTAACTTCTGGTTGCTATGACAATTGTCACTTGTCACTTACGGTTTGCATTTCTTGAGTTAATTATCTAGAGATCCATGGGACTCAATTTGGTTCGTTTGATAAAATTAGGTTAAAAGAACAAGCGTATTTTGCATTGATCCTCTGGTTTCTTCAAATCTTGTGATGTTCCTGCCTTCCTGTTTTACGCAATTTCTGTTTGGTATCCTGAGGACAATAGATGAAAAGCCAAACTTTGACAACATCTTATACAGCATCTTTCTGTAATTGAGACAGGAAATTTGTAAGTATTAACCCAAATGTAGCATCTATTTCCTTCTTTCCTTCTGAATTTCACATGTTCCAATGTTCTCGCGGAGTTCTGCTCAGCTGTGCAGCCTGCTTTGCTTTTATGTTTGTGCTTGTCTGTAGCTTTTTATGTTATTTGACTAGTTAACTTATTGATTGTGACTCCATAAGATTGTTGTTCATATTTGTGGGACCCAGTCCCGTTTTAAGTTTTTAAACCTTTAATTGTACGTTTTTATAGAGATTTTTATAACTCCTGACACTAATGTCAGTTTAAATATTGCATGACCGTTAGGGCTGATCTGTATTCGACATTGAGCTTTGCTTGACTTTGTATTATTTCTGTATTTGCGGTGTTAGTCACTCGCATGTTAGACCAGAAACATAGTTTCTGACAACCACCTTTTTACATTATAGATAGGTATAAACCCCTGAAGATAGTACGTTAATGTGTTGAGACGCGTAGGGTTTTGAGAATAAATCAGTTTCTCTGGTAGTAAAAGCCTTTAATTTCCTTTAACCATGTTTTCTAATGATCTGACACGTTTTACGACGTTTAAGCAAAAAAAAAATTTAAATTTTTGCCGCCGATGCCATACTTTCACACGTATTGATGATGTGGAAGTAATACAACACTTTTAAATCACAAACTCTATAATACAGACCGCTGCTAAGACATCATAGAAAGAATTTATTTAAAATAAAGAACACTAGCTGTTGAAACAGAAGAGAATTTTCAGCGAATAAACTGATAAACGGAGGACAAAGCATATATAACCAATATTGAAACTTCAGACGCAGCACATTTTAAAAACTTTGTTTCCAAACTTTAATAACTCAATTTTGTGAAAACCTAGAAAACCTTACTTTCGTATGTCACAAGGCAGCAATGTGTATTCAATTTCGTCAAATCAACATCACTATTTTCGAAGATACAATTTCAGTGAATTTTATTAAAAAGATTCACTAAGGAGGAAATCGCGACTTTTCATTTTTGATTAAAATTCCTTAAAAGAGCGCAAACTAGACGGACCCCTAGAACCCACATCCGGGGTCAGTTAAATTTTTATATGTTTATACATACATATACACACACGTATATATATATATATATATATATATATATATATATATATATATATATATATATATATATATATATATATATATATATATATATATATATATATATATATATGTATCTACCTTCATTTTACTAAAATATTTGCAAGAAATTCATTTCAAATAGACCCTTTCTCTGATGCTTTGGCAGTAGTTTTAGCTACAGGGTTTGCCGTTTAATGGTATGTAATTTTTGCGAATTTTCGTAAAAAATTAATAAGGCCCAATATATCCGTTATTACACAAGATACGAAAAAAATTATATACATTAATTATAGGTTGTCTTGAGTTACATTTTAAGAAATTATTTAGCGCTTGCCACGTCCAGACTTTTTAAATATTTTATAATAGCTATGATAATTAATAAATTATGTTCTAATACACAACCACATTTGCATTTGTAACGCATTAAAATTCATGATTTCTTAGAATGTACTAAAAAAAATTAAGGTATTTTAATTATATTGCATATATTATACAAAGTGTATCTGTAATATTGATAGTGTAACACGGGTCTAGACGGTTGCTATATTACTTTCTTTTAAACGATTTGTATGAGATTATTTCATCTTCTGACATTGCATCATATAGAAAAACACGTTATTTTAGATCTGCGGCTACTTTCACTATATAGAACAATAAACTGGATCAGATAGCCGGAAAGAAAATGTATCTCTTGATTTATTGTTTGATTAGCTGGACCGACATCATAAACCAATAATCCTGACCTAACCTGGCCACTATTAGAGTGTAGATTTATCGAGTAAAACACGTTAGTCCAGCTTCAAATAATTCATATTAGGTTTTGGTACTTAAAAAACCAATTTACGTGTTACTATTGAAGTGAAACAATGATTTAATTTAAACATCTATAAATAACTTTTATAATTAACAATCTGGACGCGGCAAAAGAATTATGGTACCGAAGGTTCATATAAATGATCTATGCTATTTTTTCTTACAAAAATGATCTATATATGCCACAAGAAAAATAACGAGCCCTAGACTCAGCATAATGAACAACCAAGTTATTCAACGTAATGAGTCTTTTTCACTTGTTTGCATGTCTGTGGATCGAAATCTCAATTGGCACCAATATGTCACATCAATTGCAGAAGCGGCTGCTAAGAAATTAGGTTTCCTTTTCCGAGCTCGCAAATACTTTTCACCAGCTAATCTCTATACCTTATATACTTCACAAAGAAGACCAAACCTCGAATACTGCTCCCACATCTGGGGTGCTGCTGTCGCTTCTACACACGCTATCCTGGACTCCATTCAGAAGAGAGCTATACGTTTCATCGGTGACCCTACCTTCACCCAAAGGCTGCCATCCCTTGACCACCGACGTGCCGTTGGTGACCTCTCTCTCTTTTATAGATATCTGCACGGGCACTACCCAGAGGAGCTTTCTTCAACAGTTCATCCAACTGCTGGCCGCAACAGATCTACCAGGAGAACAGAGCGAATGCACCCTTTTACTGTGCAGGTCACCAGACATAGAACATCTTGTTATCCCCGCTCTTTTATCCTCCAGAGGACTTCCAAGTTGTGAAATTCCTTGCCGGCACATGTTTGTCCTTTTCCCCCGAACCTCAAAACCTTCAAGTCCATAATTAACAAGTTGCCTCTTTCCTTGTCGACACCCACGGTACGATAGTATTTAGGCTGTACGCCCTCCTGGTGTGCTGTTAAAATAAAAAAATAAAAAACGCTTGTCTTCAATATTTAAGATATTTTGTTAAACACGTATGTAGTTTAGGTTTGTACCCACCTGAGAGATGTAGCGGCACTAATGTTTTTTATTCTATGTTTATAACTTTTATCTTTAAACTTAAGAGATCTAGATTTTAGTATGTAGTTTACTATTTATAATAAAAACATGTGTACCAAATTGTGTCGCCATTGCTTTGTTATTTTCATAGATAAACAAAATTCTGATAGAAAAGCCAAAATTTTTTCAGAAAAACTGGTCCCATTTTAATGACTAACTGACTTATGTAAGGTTTTTACAACAGGAAGGTACCTACTGAATTACATCAAAAGCGGCTGATTATTTTTTCAGTTAGCATGGTGACATATATATATATATATATATATATATATATATATATATATATATATATATATATATATATATATATATATATATATATATATATATATATATATATAAAACATATAAAAATTGAAAGTGACCTCAGATATGTGTTCGAGGGGGCCTAATTAGCGCCCATTTGAAGCAAGTTTTTTAAAATTCAAAAGTCGGGATCCCCTCATTAGTGAACTTTTTTTAAGTAAATTCACTAAAAGGATGTAGTTATTATAATTTTATTGTATAAAATGTTTCTAAATGTTACGGCAAGATGTAGATGATTATGTGTTTTTAAGAAGTACGCACAAGTCCTTTCATTGCGTTACAATAAATCCTTATCCTTCCCACGACCCGTTTTACCTTTAAGGAATCGTTGGCTGGAAATAAAATCATATTGTGAAGCCAGAAGAAATATCTATATGTCTGTGTTAGGTTTCGGAAAAGAATTATTGGATGACCACCAAATAACGATATATAATGAGTTCTACCTCCACGCTTTCTCAAGTAAAATTAGAATAGTGTAACTTTTTATGAAAATTATATAGCTTTTTTTTATTGCAACAATGGAAAATTATATGATAAAGGTCCATGAAATAAGAGACATAGCTTGATATACACATCAATAACTCCATTTTTAATAAAAATGGGAACTTGATACGCCATTACGTTTTAAATTATACTCTGACGATTTAATTGTACAAAATTTGCATTTAGCATTTAGCTATAGAAAGATAAGTACTCTTGATTCGTTATTAAACGTTTAAATGTTTTCGACCCAATTGATTAAACGCACATCCAAACTGCTAGCTGGGCCAGCAAAATTATTATTCCAACAAGCTTTTTAAAATTCGAGTTGATGCTATATAATATACAGGCAAATATATATATATATATATATATATATATATATATATATATATATATATATATATATATATATATATATATATAGTCAGCTTAATCCGTAAACGGCGTAAGTCCTCTATGTCAAATTTTCCGGGAGACACAAGAAACATTTCATTGAATTATTACTGGACAACAGAACACTTTATTATTTTTATTATAGTACTATAACTTTTCACCCGTCTGTATAACATAAAATGATCAACATTTTACGGTTTTTAATTTGTTATTGGGACTTATTACAGCTTCCAAAAAAAAAGTTGGACTTTCGATATTATACAGGTCTATGTACACACCTGTCAAACATCGTAAGTTCAATTTTTGATATCTTCATTTGCGTAAGTCCTAGATTCTCATAACATGGAATTAGTTCGTAACACAATTTTGTAAAATCTTAGAAATTGAACAAATATTAGTAATAGTCGTAGTAGTAGTAGCAATGGTGGGGAAGCTAACACCAGGCAAGAAGGCCACAACGGGCCTTTTTGCCAAACCCGGCAAGCCAGCAACCATGCTCTACCCCTCCTCGGTTTCGTCACCAAACCTCCTTGACCTCGAAACAAAGGCCACGACGATCTTCCATTGGACCAACCTTACCTGGCTCCTTCGCAGACTCCTCGAAGCGGACAATTCTGTTCGAAGCCTCTCAAAAGCCTCACATTAACACAGGTAGTGGTAAGACGTTTCTTCAATCTCTCAATGGGATCCCTCTTGACACCTATCAATGGAAGGTGTCTTCTGAGAGCACAGTAGCCCGTCGGCACCCTAATGATGCGACGAAGCGCAGCACGACTCCTACCAAGAAGCCTAACGGTCTTGTTTCCGTCCGGCCTTCCCACGAAGTCCCTCGTCTACTCACAGCCATCGACCGACCTCCAGTGCGTCTCCATGGCTTCCTCACTCCATTTGCTTTACTTTATTTGCGCCTATGGCAGGCTTTGGACCAGCCTTGCGAGGTCATTCGATACATCATTCCCCTTGACGCCACGGTGTCCCGGAACCCACACAAGTTGCACCTCCTTTCTCTTGGACAATTCCATAAGAGCGTAAGTGCAGCCCTGAACCAGCGCTGACCTAATTCTGGGCGCGTAGACTTCCCGGAGGACCGCCTGACTATCTAAGAAAATGTATACACATTTCTCAGGGCTCTTCTTCACATCCTGTCGATTAGCTGCAGACAGAATAGCGTACACCTCCGTTTCGAATTCCGTGGTATATGCGCCCAGAGCGTAACTCTCGCGCACCCCCAAGCTATCGATGTATAGTCCCGCCCCAGGGGATTGTTGCTCCTCCAGCCGTCATCTGTAGGTAAAAGAGATTAGGCGAGCAGGCTGGAAAACACCCTCATTTTCTCTCCACTGTTCCTTCCTGGGGATTCTGAGGGTATGTCCTAGTCAGCCTATTATAGTCCCCTGCATTTGTACCTTGCGGGTGGAAATGGGAATTTCTCTTTCCACCTCCTTGGCAACTTTTGCATGTCCTCTTATTGGTCTCTCTTCGCACCAGTTTCCAGAGTCTCGCATTCTGAGATGCGACGCCATTGCCTTCCTTCTGATACAGATGGGAAGCGGTGGCAGCATCAGCAAGATCTATAGCGTGGCTGAGGGTATCGTCTTTATAGCGCCGGTGATACCTAAACTTGCCAGCGTTTGAAGTTTGGCCGGGTTCCGGGTAGCAATTTTGGTTCACACCACATCATCAGACCACTAGTGGCCTCTTTTGCCGACGACATCAAGTGATACAACGACCCACTCGTTTATTACAGTGATATCTAGGAAGACCTGCTTAAGCATAATGATTGGTGCAACTCATGGTTGCTGCCCTTCAACGCCCCCAAGTGTTCAGTATTGCACATTGGCAGAACTAACCCCAAAATTTCATACTACATGAATGGCACCCAGGTTGCAACGGTTAAACAACAGACTGATCTGGGAGTCATCGTGACTGAAGACTTGTCCTAGTGTGCGCATGTGTCCAATATCTGTTCCAAAGCAAATCGTATCCTGTACATGATCTGTAAGGCTTTTCACCGTATTAATCCACAGTGTGCTAAACTTGTATACACTACATACATTAGACATCTAATAGATTATTGCAAATTTACTGACGTCAGATATGTATTTTTTCGGGTTATGATGCGCACTATATTTTCAATATGAAAACGTGAGAATATAATAGATAGATACGTATGGAAAATCATATCATAGCTGAGAGGCAAAGTGTTGTAGAATGTGTGAAAATCCTCAATACTTTCTTTCTAAGTCTGCAAATGATTCCATTTCTCTTTATTAAGCGGAATTGGTTTCTTATACCCAATATAGGGACAAAGTTGTAAGACTAGATGCATTCTCGCAACAATTAGAACCGTAGACCGGTTTCGCTCTCATTAGAGCTCTTCAGTACGGCATACTAATTGCAGCAAAAATGCACCAAAAATAACACGGCTATCGTATAGCCAGTCTTAAAACACTAAGTGAGTAGCGAACGTGTCGCCACCTAGTTCGGAACCAAGTACTTGTTGTCACGCCCGCTCCAAATAATACAGAGTATGGGTCACCTAGTATTCTGCCGGGTCTAAGTGCAGAGATGGATCTTAGAGAACAGAAGTCCTTGAAAAATTCGTAATTAAGGCATTTAACAACATACGGTTTTGGCTTTTGTAATGCAGTGAGACAGACTCTAACGTAGTCGTCTGGCACATTAATGTGTCTTTTTTAACTGCCTCTCTACGGCTGAATGCATTGAGTCTGCCTTCATCTGTGCGTGTCCTTATTCAAGAATTTTTTGTTCTATGGTCACTTTATTGTTTATGGCAGTATCTATAAGAGCATTTGATAAGGTGGCATTCCGATTTTGTGATTTGCATCCATCACTAGAAATTATAATTTTTTGATATTCTTGCACATCTTTTACCACATACTCCACCAGGAAATAACAAATAATTGACGAGCAATCATTTGAAGACACGCCCCCTGCTGCCTCGTGCCAAATAAAGCAGTAAACATTATTGGTTTTCATGTTATATAATGTAAAATTGTGTAGAGTTAATTTTTGTTTGAAATACAAGCCTGAAAGTTTTGATTCTGGACTTAATAAAACCGACTGCATATCCATGCAGAACACGAAATTTTCAGACTCCTTATCAGTTGTTTTAGCTTCCCTGGCTTTGTTTTCATTTATTAAGTGTAAGGAGTACCCTTACTTGCCTGGGCATCATAGGGGCTATGACTTCAACCCCAACAGCCGCCCTAGAAGTGTTGCTAAATCTGCTCCCTCTGCAGTTAGTTATCATGGGGGAGGTCAGAATAGGACTATACAGACTAGCCTACAATGGTAGACTGCAGATCAACCCAGGCTACAGGGGCCACTTCAAAAATCAGAAGATCGTAAGGGAGCCCATGCTTGAAATGACTTTGCAAGCCCGCGAATCTGCAGGGAAAACAATTTCACAGTGAAAATCCGCGACCGCAAGGCATGGCGGGGGGAGACGCCAGGCTTACCACGAGACGCGCTCGTCTAATTAACGGACGGATACGGCGGGGAGTGTGGGACCTGGGCAGGTGTCTATTCGGAAGGACCGAAGGTGGGTCTTAGTATATCCCTCGGTGCCCATGCAATGGTCTTTCAGACCGAAATGTACGCCATCTTGCAGTGTGTGCGAGAGAACAAGAGGAGGGGCTACACCAACAAGCGGATCCTCATAGCCACAGACAGACAGGCATCCCTTAAGGCTCTAAGTAGCTCACGGGTAAATTCCAGGCTGATAAGTGAGTGCTGAGACGAGAAGAGCGACCTGGCTGTCCAGAATGAGGTCACCCTCATCTGGGTGCCGGGTCACTCGGGTATCAATAAAGAAGCTGACACTCTCGCGAAGAGAGGGTCAGCAGAACCATTTCTGGGACCAGAACCGGTCGTGGGAGTGACAAAGGGCACGGCCAGGGGAGCCGTTAAGTCCTAGGTCAGAAACGAACACAGGGTGTACTGGGCAGACACTCCATGGATTAGACATGCGAAGTCAGTAATTGGCGAACCCACTTAAAAGAGAGCTGTGGAGCTGCTAAATCTTAGCAGAGGACAGCTCAGAAACATATCAGGTCTCTTGACGGGACACATGGCCGTCAAGAAACACCTGCATAAAATGGAGCGGTTCGAGGGGGACCTCGCATGCAGACTCTGCGGCGAGTGGGAGGAATCAACCTAACACATCTTGTGCTAGTGTAAAGCTATCAACCGCAAAAGACAACTGATCTAGGGTCAGTCTAGAGCGATGACAGGGCAATATAAAACTTCACCCTACAAATCGCTGTGCAGACTAGTTTAAGGCACAGTGATTTTGGAATGGGTGGAGTAGAAAAGACTAAGGGCGTGCACAAACTTTAATTCGTCTATTCAAAGACATGGTAGAACAGTGCTATTGAAACGGGTCTTAGATTCTGATTTTTGGACCTAGTATATATATATATATATATATATATATATATATATATATATATATATATATATATATATATATATATATATATATATATATATATATATTAAACTGACCTGGAATATTGGTTCTAGAAGACCTAATTCGCATCTATTTGAAGAATCTTTTTAAGTCAAAAGTCGCAGTTTCCTCCCTGATAAAATTTCTCTACGAAAATTTACTAAAAATGTAACTCTATAAACTCTACACGAGATAACCAATTCTACTGATTCTGGAGACACTTTAATTGCCTGACGACGTTTTTGAACTTCCGTTATAACTTTACCTGTCAAGTTTCGGAATATCTTATATATCAAAGACAGTGGGCTATAAATCAGTGGGGACCCTAGGTTTTAGGAACTTTTGTTTTCTGTTGACTTAAAAATATAATCCTCGTACGCATCTAACTTCGCTAGTTGTCTAATATTTAGATAAGTTTCAGATTTTCTTTATCTATGTGGTGGTTATTATCCCAAATATGTTATGCCTCGCACCACTTGTTAGATGTTCCCTGAATCTGGTCTCAATCGTTCTTTTAGTGTGCCCAACTTATTTAAGATTACAATCTTTACAACTTGTTTCATAGGTACCCGACATTTCAGTGGCTTTCTCTTTATTTGTCGTATTACTTAACAGATTTTTCAAATTATTTTTTGTTACAAAAATAAGGTGCAAATCCGCTATCTTAAAAACGCTCTCGAGGCCCCTTGTGATATGCTGTTCACAATGAAGCCAATAAAAATATTTCTATTTTTTATTTTTCCTCTACGACGTGTATTCCGCTAACACTTTCTTTGTTTTGTGTCTGTTAATTAATTTTACAGACCATCTGATAGTTAAGCTTTGTGTAGAAAAAACTGCCATATTGTAAATAATTATTTGTAAAAGTGATTCACTTTATTTCATTAAATAAAATAAATGAAAACAATTCCAGGAGACGATACATTTCAACGATTATCATTGGTGACAGTTTAAGTCGACAGAAAAGATCGATTATTTGCCGGTGCATCAACTTGAATGTGTTTAATTTGTTATGGTTTTAGAATTGTCGCTTCATTGCAAGCGGTAATTTAGAAATAGGATCCACTTTTCATGGAATATGCTCCATAATTTAAATGGGCTACAAGAAATTAACCTAGAAGATTCTGTTGTTATAGGAGTAAAATTATTGTGGTTTTTTTTCCTTCATAAGGATAAGGCTAGAAAGAGAAAGCTAAAATAGTTGATCATTTTGGAAGATAAAAAAACGTAAAGGAAACCCGCAAAACGATTTTTTTTTTTAATATTTCAACAACACACTACGAGGGCTTACAGCCTAAATACTATCGTACCGTGAGTGTTGACAAGGAGGAAAGAGGCAACTTGTTAATTCTGGACTTGAAAGTTTGGAGGTTCGGAGGAGAAGGAAAAACATCTGCCGGCAAGGAATTCCACAACTTGGAAGTCCTCGGGACAAAAGAGCGGGCATAACAAGATGTTCTATGTCTGATGACCTGAACAGTAAAAGGGTGCATTCGCTCTGTTCCCCTAGTAGATCTGTTGCGGCAGCAGGTGGAGGAACTATGGAAGAAAGCTCCTCTGAGCATTGCCCGTGCAGATATCTAAAAAGAGAGATAGGTCACCAAGGGCACGTCGGTGTGCACGGGATTGCAGTCTTGGGGTGAGGGTAGGGTCACTGATGAGACGTATAGCTCTCTTCTGAATGGATTCCAGGAGAGTGAGTGTAGAAGCGGCAGCAGCACCCCAGACGTGGGAGCAAAATTCGAGGTTTGGTCTTATTTGTGAAGTATATAATGTATAGAGATTAGCTGGTGAAAAGTATTTGCGCGCCCGGGAGAGGAAACCTAATTTCTTAGCAGCCGCTTCTGCAATTGATGTGACATGTTGGTGCCAATTGAGATTTCGATCCACAGAAATGCCAACAAGTGAAAAGGACTCATTACTTTGAATAACTTGATTGTTCATTGTGATGGGTCTAGGGCTGGTGTATCTCTTGAGAAAGAAAGCAAGACTGTGATTTTCGTTGGGTTGAATATTATGTAATTCGTTGTTATGTTGCGTCTGCTAAATGGGTCAGAACAGCCGAACAAAAATGCGAAGATTTTTTTTTGTGACAACTGGGTTATATAGAAATCTAATGACATGTACCGAATATGGTATACCTCTTACGATATTAGATCTCCGCGTCATAGTTAAAGATTATCATATCATAACCGATCAAGGAAAAATATTAAAACATTTTCAGACAATATTCCTGGAGTAGACTGGTGCTATAACTAACATAAGACCCTGATGAGCCAATGATCCTGTCAAAACATAAAACTTATTAGGGCACAAGCAACAGATGAAGAAATCGCAGCCTATTTTGAAAGACTGCAAAGAAATTTAGATAAGGTACCACCAACCAATATTTTAAATTATGATTGTCTAAGAAGCGGATGATACTTTGAGGGGTATAGGGGGACACTGGTATAATTTATGGACTAGACAGACATAGTGACAATGTAACAAGTTTTAATAATAAATGGAAAAAGTCTCTTAATATTTACAAGCACTTCTATATATAGACTTATTGGAACTAAATTCCTAACACTACGTAAACATATTTAATCAGAATTCCTCGATACGGAAAATTAAATCATATATTGTTGCAATCTGCAATTATTAACAAACTGTGTATTGTTTATATAAATACTTAAATATGATGATGCCAGATCTATGTCAAATGATTACAATACCGATTTGACCTACTTAACAACATAAAATTAATCTAATTTATCCGTTTCCCCAATTTTATCTTGCAATAATATTATAATATATATGTAACCTTAGGGATGCCTTTTTGGTAAGCGACTGTTCCCTGAACAATGATGAAACAAACCTGTCTGATGATCCGGGTGGAATATCTGTATTGTAAAACAGGACACAAAATATATGGGATGTATTTTGAATAGCACCCATGAGTAACCTCCATAATGTTTATGGCAACTGCTTCAGGCACACTGCTGGCGCCGTATGTTGTTTATAAAGCGGTACGGCTTTAGGTCGTGCGGTGAATTTAAGGACCCCACATGCTCGGTATAACAGGACGAAGCCTGGTTTGTTAGGCCTGACCTTTATGGAATGGTTTTAGAATGTTGCAGTACCACGGCCAAATAATTTGACTGGACCCAAGATCATTTTTGAAGACAACTTCTCATTTTACTTTAATATTGTCGTTTTACGTAATTGCTAGAAGCTGGACGTTAAATTTATATCTTTGACGCCAAATACAAGCATCTAACTCAGCCACTTGCCCTTTCGTTTTCATGTCTCTCAAAGCAGCCTGCAAAGAAGCCCCGACAAATTATAAAATACGAAGCCCCTAAGAAACAACTTTGAATAAAACAGCTTTCCCTTATTTGTTGCCAAAGTTGATCTATAAAATCAATTCTAAGGACGAAGCTATTATAAAGAGTGCATTTCGAGATACGGGAATATAAGTATTCTATGGATAAAAGCAAGGTTACCAAAAAGCTACCTAAAACTAAAGTACAAGAACTGACACAAAATAAACTTATTAACGTAGCAGTTTTGGATTATCTAAAAGTGAGGACCAGAGATGGCGAACCTGTCGTACACCTCACAATGTTAAAGGAGAAGGTTTGTGCAGCCACAAAATAAACAAAGGAAAAAGATGTTAAACTTTCTTTATAACAATGAAAAATGTATTTTATTTGTATTTTATTTTATATTAAACTATACACGGCGATGTCATGTTCAAATGGGATCAATAATATATAACTTCTTGAACACCTAAGGTAAAGTTTTTATGTGACTTGGGATTGTTTAGAGTGCTGTTGAAGGCTTAGATACTGGACTGCCCTATAGTGAATTCCTGCGAAATAATTCATTGATAACTATGGAATTATTGTTATGCTGTGGTAATTTTTCTGGTGCTGTCGCTGTGTCTGTTTTGTTGAAACCGTGTCACATGAAACTGTGTTATGCAAGAAAGTGAGTGACTGTATGAGTGAGTGAGTTAGTGAGTAAGCGAGTGAGTAAGTGGGTGAGTGAGTGAGTGAGCGAGTGTGTGAGAGAGTGAGTGAGTGAGTGAACGAGCAAGTATGTGTGAGTGTGATTGTTTCTAATTTTGTATTGTTCTTTATTTGTTTGTATATACAATATATCTTTGTCTCAATCGTCATAATTTGTTTTTATTTGTCGCAGTTCTGTGTTTGAATTTGAAAACTTGATCCTGTTTTAGTAATTTTTGCAGTTTGGTTTTGTTAGCCTTGCTGTTTTGTCTTTGATATTATATTATGACCATTATCGATTGGTTTAATTGTTACAATAGTTAATATTATTTATTTTAAAAGTGATGTTTATATAATGTAATTTGGATACGTTGTGCGCTGTTTACTTCTTTGAAGTTGCGATTTTACGCTGGTAAATTTGACAATTGTTAAGTATAATTTTTACATTTCATACCCACGCACAAATCTTTGAATTTTGTGGGCTGGTTTGGATTTATTATCCTTCTGTTACCGTTTTTGTGAAACCATTGTAAGTGCCTATTTATGTGAATAAACCTATAATATTATTATTATATAAAAAAAGTAATTACATACAAATGGTAATATTTCGTGGCCATGCTTTTGCTCATAGTTTAGTAGATAAAACTAGCCCCGTGCCTTGCTAATATCGAATTTAATAACGATTTCATAAGCTAATGCTAAGGAGCCCAAAATCGTGGCAACGTTGCCAGGTGTTCAATTGAAAAAAAACATATTTCGGGTCGGATAAATGAAAATATTTATACCGTGCTGTGTCCCTGAGTTAATTATCAATCTAGTTATGAGGTTATAAGAACTTTAGAAAAATAAAATAATTATGGTATAAAATTGTAAAAGCTAGGCAATGTAACCCCACACTACGATATTTAAATATAACTCACAATTTGATATCCTCAAGCAAAACATTAACCTTTGTTACAATATATGGATAAAGCCTTTTGTAGAAACAATTCACTAACGGGGAGATCCTTACTTTTGACTTTAAAAAATGACTATATTTACCTCTTTCTTTTGTTGTTGACTAATGTATTATATGATTTACCTATAGTTATCTTTTTTCATACAAATAATAACAAAGTAAATCTTATAATCGTAAATACATTCAAGTAGTGACAGTTCTTTGCATTGCATACTTGTGTAGGGACAGTAATTACTGCTACATAAAGTAAACGTGTCTTATGCGAATCACTGCTAATTCACAATGGGTCATAATACTGTCATAAGTACAACTATAAATCACTGATTACACAAAATGGACTGCAAGATATATGAAAACCATAAAAGTGAAACTTAAAGAAACACTTTTGCTAGTTATGTCACTAATAACACTTGCGATTGCATGTTTGTTTTAGCGAGTTTTCGTAGAAAAAATAGTTTTTGCAGCAACCTTTTGAGCCCGCTTTTGAAAAATTGTTCCTCTTTCAAAATTATAAAAAATCTTTTAACCAAAATTGGTACGCAAGTTGCTCATGTATAGAGTATATAGTAGATAGTAATATGTACCAAAATTTAGCTCTTTAACTTTGAAGAAAAACAATGTTAAGCATTTAAAGAAGAAAACATTTGGTCTAAGTAGGTCAAAATAACAAAATAGTAAATATGGGTAACATATTACAGCTGAAGAATGAATTTTCTTGAGACAGAAGGGTCAAAAAGTACAAAAAATACTTCCAAAATTTAATGATTTACCCTCTATAAACGTCAAACTTGCGATTCTAAACGCCAACAATGATGAGTTTAAAACAAACATTCTAAAAGGAAGGCGCGTTTTTGATAATAACCATCACAAGAAGTGTGCCTAACACGGTCTTAGCTTTATGCTTATAAAGATTAGCTATCTAAATTTAATATGTGTGTGTATGCAAAGAAGTAGGCATCAATTCGGTCACCGGTATAACCTATATAAGGAAAACAATGTACCATATTTTTCAAAATAACATGTTTGAAAATGTACAAAAATTTTCCGACAATATACTTAAAACGTTTCTGCGACAATTCGTTTCCTAGCTGACGACCCTTAGGTTAATAGCAAATTGCGTTATTGAATTTTGAAGCGTTTAATGAAAATTCGCTACCAAGATGCACTTACTGCGTCTCGATTTTTTTACAAACATGCATCATATTTCGATGAAATATGCAAAAATGCAATAAGGAATGTTAAACAAAATTGTAGGTATCACCAACGACTTATGGGTCATCCTGTGATTGTCAAAATAATTTTATAAGGTGCAGCCCAAGACACCATATAGGTAATGTATACAATTTTTTCTCGTATTTTGCATAATAACAATTATATTGACCATTAACGTAGAAATGCGTTGTATTTATGTAAACAGAAAATAAACCCGGATATGGATTCCGGGCGGCCTGAGTTGCGCTCATTTGAAGAAATCTTTTTAGAATTCAAAAGCCGCGGTCTCCTCATTAACGAATTTTTTCTACGAAAATTTGCTAAAAGTTATAGACCGTTAAACCATAAACTAAAACTACTGTTAAAGCATCAGAGAAAGTGTCTATTTGAAATGAATTTTCTGGAAAATATTATTAAAATGAAGGGCAATGATGGTTGAAGCTGAAACTTAAGGGTTTGCAGAACACTTCACATAATCCGTATTTCTTTCTCTTTGCCTCAATGATGCCAATTTTGACGTTTAAAATCGCGACTTTTTACGTTTTGACGAAAACCCCATTTTTTTTCTTTAAATGCCTCTAACTTTTTTGTTTTTAAACTTACAGACCTAAATTTTGGTAAATTATTTACCCTTTATATATATATATATATATATATATATATATATATATATATATATATATATATATATATATATATATATATATATATATATATATATATATATATAAGTGAAACTGACCCTGGACATGGGTTCTAGGGGGCCAAGTTCGCGCCCATTTGAAGGAATTGTTTCTAAATTCAAAGTCGGGATTTCCTCGTTAGTGATTTTTTTTAAAGGAAATTCACTAAAACATGCACTTGTGAAGCCACGGGAAAAGTCTAAGACTGATTTAAATATGGAACGGTTTCACAAAGTTAGGGCAAAAACAAACAACCAGATGTGCTATCCAAATTGAATTAGGTCTTAAAACTTTCATCTTCTCTTTATCAAATAACTTTTTATACAAAAACCCGCTAAAAAATTCATCGGAATAATAACAACCTGATTAGATAATGGTAAAGTAAAGTGATACTAAAAAAATTGATAAAAAGTAAAGTCACCAACTAGGATTAGAACTCGCCATGTAGGAGTCGATTATACGATGTACAGGGGCTTAGCGCACTGAGATACGGTTGACATGTATTTACTAGCAGGTATATCCCATAATACATGTTAACTGTTCAACGTTTTACAATTTACACAAAACCATTTTGATTTCCAGTGGATTTTTTGCTCATATTTTAACGAAATCAAGGAAAATAACGACTTAGACACATATCTAGGAGCTTGTTAGTAATTTCTTGTAGTATTTTTCACTCACATTCATACTCAATCAATTTTGACGTTTTAACTTTCTTGAATCAGATTTAATTTATTAAAAATTAATTTACCACTAACTTTTTGGTTTTTTATGATAGAGAGCTGAGTTTTGATACATTGGATACCCTTTATGACAGAAACCAGCGCTCCAAATTTGATTTCCCTGACTTTGTTATTTCTGGATATATGATTTCTTTTTGAAACACAAACTTTTCCGGGAAAACCTGGGCGGATTTTCCTGACTAACAAACTTATTCAAGCCACTTGCAATATATATATATATATATATATATATATATATATATATATATATATATATATATATATATATATATATATATATATACAGGGTCGCTGATAAGTCTGGAAACGGTCGATTATCCGGGAAAATATACAAGGTGTCGAAAAAAGTTTTATACAAAAGTTTTTGGGTTCTTCAATGTCTACTAGGCGGTGATAATTTCATTTATACAGGGTTGGTCATACAGGCGTGGCACACCAATATTAATTTTTTTTTAATGGAACACCCTATATATTATTCGATATTTCAATCCTTCTCTTAATTTTGAGCAACATTTATCAGAAGCATGATGTACATAAACTCAATCGTTTCCGGGTAAAAAAATAAATAAAAATAAACGCTATTGTTTTTAAAATCTATTGGATGAAGAACAAAAATAAATGAAAAGTAGAATATCTCTTGAAAACAATCTGTGAGTGTGAAAAGAACCGGTTGCGATGTTTTTAACATTGTTTGGAATCCTATTTTATAAGATGTTCAAAGTGTTCTCCATTGACCTCCTGACAATAATGAATTCGCTTAACAAAACATTGCACTGCATTTACAAGAGCGTTTTGAGGAATGTTATTAATTTCATGCACAATCCTTGCTTGCAACTCTTCAATATTCTGCGGTCTATTTTGGTTAATTAAATTTTTTACATGACCCCACAAAAAAAAAGTCAAGCGGCGTCATGTCGGGAGACCTAGCTGGCCATTCAATAGTTCCCCTGCGCCCTATCCATCTGCCAGGAAAGGTTTGATTCAGATATTCCCGTACCTCAATTCCAAAATGAGGGGGTGCCCCATCCTGCTGAAACCATATTTCTTCCGCTGGTAGATTTGGGTCGTTATTGTTCGGAAATAATCGACTTACGTCTGGAACAATTGATTCTTGCAAAAGTGTCAAATATCGAGCAGAGTTCAAATTACCGTGTATAAAATAAGGTCCTATGATATGTCCGCCAATAATAGCACACCAAACATTTACTTTTTGCGGTCTTTGGGTGTGAATTTGTTCCATCCAATGTGGGTTTTCGTCTGACCAGTACCTACAGTTGTGTCGGTTGACTTGTCCATTCAAACAAAATGTAGATTCGTCGGAAAACAAAATGTGGTTGGCAAAGTTAAAATTTTGGCGTAACTTCTCCATAATAAGTTCACAGAACTCGATTCTGCGATCAAAATCGTCTTCACTCAGTTCTTGCAATAAATGAATTTTATATGGACAGAACTTTTCCCGCTTCGTAATCTTTTGAATTGAATATCGACTCATATTGTGATTTAAAGCCAATTGCTGTGCCGAAGTTTTCGGATTTTCCACCACATCCAATATTACATTCAAAGAATTTTCTTCATTTGTAACGGTTACTGGCCTTCCAGTTCTAGGTTTATCCTTGATACCGCCAGTTTCGTGAAAACGATGCAAAGTTTTCGAAACTGTGGATTTGGAGATCGATTCCCGCTCAGGATGCAACTCATTGAACATAATCACCACTTGAGCAAAACTTCGTGTTCTATCACCGTACCCTATCATCATTAAAATTTCGATACGTTCGGTTTCACTTAAACTTGCCATTTTGCACAAAAACTGTTGACACTAAATTACTAATGTTTCAAAACTGTTGACACTGAATGAATGTTTGACATTCGTTGTCCTGGAAACATTTTAAAACAAAAGAATAATACTGCGTTTCTTATGGGCATCTTATCTTATCTTGGGATTCCAAACAATGTTAAAAACATCGCAACCGGTTCTTTTCACACTCACAGATTGTTTTCAAGAGATATTCTACTTTTCATTTATTTTTGTTCTTCATCCAATAGATTTTAAAAACAGTAGCGTTTATTTTTATTTATTTTTTTACCCGGAAACGATTGAGTTTAGGTACATTATGCTTCTCATAAATCTTGCTCAAAATTAAGAGAAGGATTGAAATATCGAATAATATATAGGGTGTTCCATTAAAAAAAAATTAATATTGGTGTGCCACGCCTGTATGACCAACCCTGTATAAATAAAATTATCACCGCCTAGTAGACATTGAAGAACCCAAAAACTTTTGTATAAAACTTTTTTCGACACCTTGTATATTTTCCCGGATAATCGACCGTTTCCAGACTTATCAGCGACCCTGTATATATATATATATATATATATATATATATATATATATATATATATATATATATATATATATATATATATATATATATATATATATATATATATATATATATATATATATATATATATATATATATATATATATATATATATATATATATATAATTGAAACTGACCTTGGATATGGGTTCTAGGGGGCCTAGTTCTCGGTCATTTAAAGAAATTTTGCCAAAATTGAAAAGGCGGGATCTCCTTATTAGTGAATTTTTTTTAAGAAAATTTACTAAATATGAACAATAACACAACAGTTGCAATCTGTATATTTAGAAAATTCGTTACAAAACAAATGTAGAAATGTAGAGACCACGATTTTACCTTGATTTAACTTTGTCATGGATTATTAATCAGTAGGTCATTTTTATCGTAGTTAAATGTTTTTACGAATAATATGAAAAGGCCATTTTGGCAAACTATTGTTCCTGATCATACTGTCAAGTCAATAAACTGAATTTCACGCCCCTTGCAGAGGGTAGATTTGTGCTTGATCATCGGGTGCGCTGTTATTTTTCTTGTAATCAATTGCATTTAGAAATACCATTCGAGTGGTCTTTTTGTCAAAGTATTGTTCTTGAACAACGACGCCAGGATGCAATTTCACCTCACTTTCCTAGAAATTTTGCCGAACCCCAGCCTTTCTGTAGAGAGTAAGAATTTTTAACATGCGCAACGTCACATGGTACAGGGGCACGACGGCAATACGCTCTCTGAAATGCAGAACCTGCAGGCATTTAATGTGATCAAATACAGTGCCACAACATCGGTTGATGGTCAATTTTACAGTTTGTGTTTCTTTGAGATTTAAAAAAGAAAAGTAATTATCAGCAGTACTTCTAAGGTAAAAACAGACAAGGCTATATTCCAGACTGATTTTATTAGCAAAAGCCGGGCTTGTGTTAATAAATTCAGTTTGGAGTATAGCCTTGTCTGTTTTTACCTTAGAAGTATGACTACCCCAGACGTCGTGACGTTCAGAAATTATATAAATCATCAGCAGTATGTTGTAATAGCTGAATAAAATATTTTTAGTGAGAGGGTCCAAAATATTTATTGAATAAACGATAGGAGTGATATTTTGACCAAACATATACCTCGGTTTTCACTAAAAAACGAATGAAAACGTTTCCATAGTAAATATAATTTTCGAATATTATGGTATTCTTGAACAGTATATTCTTGATGATTATCCCATTGGTTCTTTGCTATTTTCTGCGTTCCGTAAAACGAAACGAGGCCGGACGTGAAGAATTCACTGAACTGTGAAAGCTTCTGTCATGTATCGCCTCTAAAAAAGATGAAAATAGAAAGTGACCGCATCAAAGAAATCCGCTAAGGTGAAACTTATTTCAGATTATATCTTAAACTGTGATTCTAAGTAAAGATTTGATGAATTATGATTGTTTAGTACACGATGAGATACTGGCAGCTTTCGCCCTCATCGGATGGTCGTGTCAACAGATATAAATAAAAGCCTGGACGCAGCAAGTGCGTTATAGTAGTGAACTTTCATAGAAATGATCTGGAACAAAATATTTTATTACAACTTTTCTTTCTTGTAACATAGAAATCTAAATTTTGGCGTATAGCTTACCTTTTATATCGTAAACCTACCTACCAAATTTGGTTATCATAGATTTTTTATTTTATGAGAAAACAACTTTTTTTGAATGAAAACTCAAAATTTTCCCGGAAAAGCCCGTCCGATTTTTCTGACTAACAAACTTATCCAATCCATTTACAAAAAGAAGGTACATGCCAAATTTTATCAAAATCAGCACATTATTTTTTGAGTTATCGGTGTGATACATACATACATACGTACATATATATATATATATATATATATATATATATATATATATATATATATATATATATATATATATATATATATATATAACGGGTGGCGCATTGAAAACGAAACAGACCGATTTGCGTCCAGAGAATTATTTTTTTAAGAAACGTTGAAAAACGTTAATTTTATATTGAGGGGGACATGTTTTGACATAAAACTCAACTTTCTCACATCAAACCCTCAAGGATGGTGATAACAACCCTTATATTTTAAATAGAGAACATGGGTCGAGTGTTAGATCATTTGAAGGCTCTTTTTTCTGAATTCGGCACACAAATTTTTTGTTTTTGGAAGTTTCATCGACTTATTTAAAAATTATTCACAGTTGAAGATGCAAAAATTCATTTCACTCATTCCGATGAGAAATGTGCTGGTAGTCAATGTTTTGTTGGTTTGTAAACAAAAAATTGACTATCAGAACATTTCTTATCGGAACGAGGAAATGCGGTTTATTATTTCAGTTTATCGGTCGGTTTGATACTTGATAGTACTACTACTACTAGACTTATTTAAAAATTATTATTGAATTATTAGCAAAGTTAAATATCATGTGTATATATTTAATTGTGTTACATAGCGTATTTTTTCATTTTGAGTGTGCAAGGTTAATACATTCACTGCTGTATAGGTCTACAGGACCGAAAAGAAAGTGCTCTAACTTCAAAAACCCTGTCAAATACACTGATATACGATTTGTCCCACGCGCCAACTAGGTCCGTAAGACCGATATAATTTTAAAGTTATTTCGTAAGAATAGACACCGCAACAAACCCAGCTGGCGTGTGGGGCAAATTTGCATCATACAATTTTGACTTTGTTGGGATTCTTATACTGCGTTGCACTCGACTTGAACTTGAGTGGAGTTTTTACAGACTTCTCTTGTGTTTTTATTTAAAAAATTTCGGGACGCAGCAAGTGCGTTATAGTAGTGAATTTTCATAAGAATTGCACACTATTAGTAAGATATATTATTAAAACTAATTCTTTTAAATTTAAATGGACGTTGGAGATCGGTTTTAGAGTCCCAGTTAGCGATTATTTGAAAAAAAAATTATATGAAGCCAGAAAATCGAAATTTGGTCTTAGATATGTAAAAGTACTGCAAGTGTCTTTAAAAAAAATGTGTTACAAATTTCATTAAAGTTACAAAAGTTTTTCAGAACAAAATTAATTATTTACAAAGGGAATGTACCTGTCAAATTATAAATATGGCATTTTTCTTTATTGGTTGCTTGGATAGTTTTGTTTTAATCAACCCATCCAGTTTTTGCAAACAATAAACAACAAAAAGGTTTTTTAAAACAAATTTGTAGTCATCCGATCATTATGTTATTTTTATTTAATTTTTTCCCCACGGTGCGTTTCATTAGGTGTTACTATGGTTCAAGACTGAAGATTCTAGCTTAATGTGAAATTTATTGAGCTATCGGATTTAAAATATTTGTACAAAAATTTTCTACCATAACATGCTTGCTGCATCCAGACCCTTTCCAACACTTATTTACGGTTGCTGTATCCACATTTCTTGAAAATGATAAAATATTGAAACTTACTATGTAAGACTGACAAACAAGGCAACCTCAAAATCATTCTTGGAGAAATTTTTTTTAATGAGATAACAATTTAAACATAAATTAAAAATCTTGCTTCGCTGCTGAATCGCCGGGGTGCTCCTACCCCTTCTGCATGCCTACAATCACCTTTAATGTATAAACAAGAACAAGGTAAACAATAAAAGTTCGTTTGGAGCAACCCCTAAGAAAGTTACGAGACCTGCGGTGAATATAGAGGTTCTGCGTGCGGTTAACAGGTTTCTACGGTGGTATAGCCACAGCATAATTTAATTATGCTGTGGTATAGCTGCAAAATGGGATAAAGGCAGCTTAAAGAGGTCCAACTAAGCAGTTTCTTTCGCACTTTCCGCTCACACTTACTTTTTATATTCTTCTCCGCCCAGCACCCTTACTCACTCTTGGCCCCGTAACTTTCTTGTCGGCTGTTTGCAAGAAATTCTTCTTGTGGTTTGGGCATCCAGAAGGGGCTCTGAGAATATTTCTGAAAATATTTTTCTAAACACCCCCCATGTGCTAATCTCCAAATTTACCAAAAATTTTAATTTTATTTACAAAAAGAATGCATCTATGAAATTATAAGTGGCAGGTTAGTATTTTTCTACATTAATCGCTTGAATGATCGGTTTTAGTCGACTCAATCGAACCAGCTTCTGCAAACAAAATTACTTTTTAAATTTAGTATCCACGCTGCTTTTACGTAGGTTTTACTGTGTATCAAAACTGAAGATTCTAGTTTAATGGAAAATTGTGTAAGCACCATTTGAAATATTTTTATGAAAATTCGCTACCATAACGCACTCGATCTCCTTTCAACACTTATCTACTATTGCTGTATCAATACTTTTTGAAAATGAAATAAATATAAGCAATACAAAATTTTGAAATTAAAATTTTAATAATTTAACCTAAGCTACTGTTTATGTAATTTTAATTAAGGATGTATGTAAAAAATAGTAGTACCTACCTAGATATTAAAGTACTTACTGTATTAGTTTGATGTAGGTATATTTCTTCTTAAAATAGTTTTTGTTTCACTTTCGTAATACCTACTAGTGAATTCTATATAGAGTTCACAGGTAATCAATACTTTTTGAAAATGAAATAAATATAAACAATACAAAATTTTTAAATTAAAATTTTAATAATTTAACCTAAGCTACTGTTTATGTAATTTTAATTAAGGATGTATGTAAAAAATAGTAGTACCTACCTAGATATTAAAGTACTTACTGTATTAGTTTGATGTAGGTATATTTCTTCTTAAAACAGTTTTTGTTTCACTTTCGTAATACCTACTAGTGAATTCTCTATAGAGTTCACAGGTACAAATACATACAATATTTTAAATACCGTGAACCTGAAGAATGGGAAGCTTAATATTTATACATAATGAAATGTCATTCTAGATTGTTTTTAAACAAATTGAATCACTTTCCTAAAAAAATATTTATTAGTATACATTCGCATGCTAAAATTTGGCGCTTTTGGACGCAAGCTTTGTCCCGGTGTTACGAAAGAAATGGTCCAGGGCTGACATTTTACTAGTTGGTTGTACATTGTACGCAGCTCTATCTATAAAATTTTGTGTAGACTAGAAATGTGTCGTGACAACATACTATCTGGTCCTGCACCGAGATGGCGTCCCTGTTGTATCTCTCACAATGTCTGACTTTTGCAATAACTTCCATTTTTTTAGATTCTTATCTACGATTTTTTTAAATAGCATAGCAGTACAGATAAGGTCATCTGTCTTTGTCCAACATTGTAAATATTGCATTACCGAATCTCAAGTGATGTCGAGGATTATTTTATTATTATTTTCTAATAACTTTATTTTTCTTTGATAAAACAACTTGAAAATTGGTACACAACTACGTCTATCTATGTTCTTTTAAATTTAAGAGATATTGCGTTTTAGAAAATATTTTTTTAATTTTTTATTAAGAAAAATTGGCCGTTAAGATTGGATGAACGAACTCATCCAAGCCATTAGCAAGCATACCACGGGACGCGCTCGTCTGGTTCACGGACGGATCTGGCGGGGAGCGTGGGACGGGGGCAGGTGTTTACTCGGAAGGACCGAGGGTAAGTCACAGTATTTCCCTCGGAGCCCATGCAACGGTGTTTCAGGCCGAGATGTACGCCATCCTGCACTGTGTGCGGGAGAACAAGAGGAGGGGCTACACCAACAAGCGGATCCTCATAGCCACAGACAGCCAGGCAGCCCTTAAGGCACTAAGTAGCCCACGGGTAAATTCCTGGCTGGTGAGTGAGTGCCGAGACGAGACGAGCGACCTGGCTGGGCAGAATGAGGTGACCCTCATCTGGGTGCCGGGTCACTCGGGGGTCAAAGGCAATGAAGAAGCTGACAGTCTCGCAAAGAGGGGGTCAGCAGAACCATTTATGGGACCAGAACCGGCTCTGGGCGTGTCAAAGAGCACTGCCAGGGGAGCCATTAAGTCCTGGGTCAGAAACCAACACAAGGTGTACTGGGCGGACTGTCCAGGGCTCAGACATGGGAAGTCAATAATTGACGGACCCAGTTCAAAGAGAGCTGTGGAGCTGCTAAACCTTAGCAGAGGACAGCTCAGAAACACAACAGGTCTCTTGACGGGACACATGGCCTTCAAGAAACACCTACATAAAATGGGGCGGTTCGAAGGGGACCTCGCATGCAGACTCTGCGGCGAGGGGGAGGAATCAGCCCAGCACATCTTGTGCGAGTGTATAGCTCTGGACCGGAAAAGACAACTGATCTACGGTCACTCTAGACCGGAGACAGAGCAATATAAAACTTCACCCTACCAATCGCTGTGCAGACTAGTTCAAGGCACAGTGATTTTGGAATGGGTGGAGTAAGACTAGGGGTATGCACAATCAACCAAGGGTTGCGGTGCTATCGGGGCGGCAAGGCCGCGGACGAGCCCTGAGGGAACAAAAAAAAAAAAAAAAAGCCATTAGCAAAATAAGAATAATTGCCAAATGTGGTTCCAAATCAGTTAAGTATTTTTTGAGTTATCGGTTGGATTAGAGCTCTAATGAGACCGAAACCGGTCTACGGTTCTAATTGTTGCGATAATGCATCTAGTCTTACATACTTTGTCCCTATATTGGGGTAGAAATGGGCCAGGGCTAACAATTGTTTTAAATTGTTAGTTAGTTGTATACTGTCTCTATTTTTAACACTCTGTGTTATTTGGAGCGGGCGTGACAACATAGTACTTGGTTCCGAACTAGGTGGCGACACGTTCACCACTCACTTAGTGTTTTAAGACTGGCTATACAATAGCCCTGTTATTTTTGGTGCATTTTTGCTACAATTAGTATGCCGTACTGAAGAGCTCTAATGAGAGCGAAACCGGTCTACGGTTCTAATTGTTGCGAGAATGCATCTAGTCTTACATACTTTGTCCCTATATTGGGGTAGAAATGAGCCAGGGCTAACAATTTTTTTTAAATTGTTAGTTAGTTGTATACTGTCTCTATTTTTAACACTCTGTGTTATTTGGAGCGGGCGTGACAACATAGTACTTGGTTCCGAACTAGGTGGCGACACGTTCACCACTCACTTAGTGTTTTAAGACTGGCTATACGATAGCCGTGTTATTTTTGGTGCATTTTTGCTACAATTAGTATGCCGTACTGAAGAGCTCTAATGAGAGCGAAACCGGTCTACAGTTCTAATTGTTGCGAGAATGCATCTAGTCTTATCCATTTAAATTTAAAGAATTAGTTTTAATAATATATTTGGCTATTAGTGTACAATTCTTATGAAATTTCACTACTATAACGCACTTGCTGCGTCCCGAAATGTTTTTATTATTAAATAGATAATTATAGAGATCACAGATCTGTGAATTTTCACATGTTAAATCAGGATAATTCATAATATGCGGTTAACGGTCCAAGTCCTGTAGACCCTGACATTTTCTATTGCTACGTGACGTTTCCTTTAAAGCTAATTGAAACCTCTTTTAAGCCGATAAGGAAACAATAAAATTTATTTTATTTTATAAATTCAGTTGTAGACCAAACGTCCGGTAGATATATCAAGAGGCCACGGATTGTAAACCGAAAAAGCCTAACTAATCCACCTATACATACCTCCAGAAATTTCTCGTCGAAACTAAATTACGTGAAATCTAGTGTGCCCATTAAAAAGTGAATCTTATTACCACAGCATAGTTTCGTGCAGAAATTAATTAAAATTAGATGTGTGATAAAAATTACAAAGAGAAACTAAACTAGCACTCATCCCACATAAAATGTAGGGAATACTAGTATTCAGAGAGGTGTGCGAATGGTGCTAATATACCACATTGTATAGTGAAATTGCTTTTATAATATAATATTCATTATTATTAAATCCTTCCGCTGCTTAGCATTGACCTCTAACACACATTCCTTGTGTATCATCTTTATATCAGGGTCAGGCCATCTCATTTATGTGAAGAAGACGTGAAACCTGCAGAATCCGTATATGTGGTATACAACGCTTAATCTGTCTACGACGGAATTTTCATTTTCTCTTAGAAAAAACTGTACAAAAATGATAAGTCACCATTAGTGACCTCTTGGAGTCGCTAGCATTGGTCAAAATGATAAAAATTTGCAATTTTTTTTCTAAAAGTGCTGTCCTAGACACAGAACACTCGAGGATTTGAGTAATGGTAATAGAAAAATTTCTGGACGCAGCAAGTGTGTTATAGTAGTGAATTTTCGTAACAATTTTACACTCTTAGTAAGATATATTATTGAAACTGATTCTTTAAATTTAAATGGACCTTGTAGATCGGTTTTAGAGTCCCAGTTAGCAATTATTAAAAAAAAATATTTTATGTGGAGCTAAAAAAATAAAAATTTGGTCTTAGATATAATATCTAAGTACTCAAAGTGTCTTTAAAAAATAGATAATAAAGGATTTGTTTGAAAAAATTTCTTAACATTTAATGTTGATAAAACTAAATACAGGGTGTTCTACAAGCTCAATGACATACTTTTCCCGATGATACCTATCAAAATTCTAAACATTTTTGTTAATGAATATGGGTCCGATTCGTTTTTGTTTAAAAGTTACAATAATTTAAAGAATCATAATTGTTCCAGTCAACCAGGATGTGACACAAAATCATTTAAATGTGAAACATTGCACACCTATAAAATATCACACTTCAATCAAAAGTAGACTGATAAATAAAAATGTCAGTTGTTATGAGATTAATTATTGTTAGTGTCATTTCAATTGTACAATATTTGATACTTCGTGTAAAAATGCATTTATTCACAACTGAGGAATATCCAAATAGTGTGTTTGTATATGGGTATTCCAATGGGAACGCCAGAGAAACAACTCGAGAATATCGACGCAGATATCCAAATAGACACCAACCTGCCCACACGGTGTTTAGTGCATCATTTCCTAGACTTCGAGAAGCATGTAACCCCGCTCCAAAGAAGGCCATTCGTCCTGCTGAAGTAAATGTATAAGATAAAGAAAATGTAATAGATGCTGCCCTTGATAACCCTTCAATTAGTGTTCGGCGTATATCTAGTAAGGTTCATGTATCACCGAATTTTGCATGGCGTATATTGAACAGAGAAATGTTACATCCCTTTCATCGCCAAAGTGCACAGGCGGTGTATGCTGGAAATGCCCCACAGCGATTAGAATTTTGTCGCTGGTGATAATAGATTCATTTCACTCGTCATGTGGTCTGATGAAGCGTGCTTTACTAGGGACGGCATAAATGATAATCATAATGAACATGTATGGGCGTTGCAAAATCCACATGCAATTAGATCAAGACGATTTCACCAACGATTCAGTGCCAACGTTTGGGGTGGCATTTTCAACAATAATATATTACCTGTGTATGTTCTAAATGATCGTTTAAATTCAGATCTGTATAGACATTTCTTAGAACACGACCTTTTAGAGTTCATTGATGACGTACAACTTAATATTATTAAGAATATTTGGTATCAACACAACGGCGCACCACCGCATAGAGGAAGACAAGTTGCTGCTGGGTAAATGATCATTTCCCAAATAAATGGATAGGTCAAAGAGGTCCAATATCATGGCCACCTTGTAGCCCCGATCTCAATCCTCTCGATTTTTATTTATAGGGACACATGAAGCAGCTGGTCTGCCATGTTAAAATCACTACCAAACAGCAGTTACTTGAAAGAATTCAAGATGCAGCTAACCAAATAAGAAATGATCCAAATCTCATCCTTTGAGTGACCGAATCTTTAGTTCGTCGATGTGAGGCTTGCATTCAAGCCGAGGGTGGACATTTCAAACAATTGTTATAGTCTTAAGTTTTGTGATTTTCATTTAATTTAAATTTTTATTGTTAATTGTTAATAAAGGTTAGATGCTTGTAAATTCTTAACAAAAGCGAATCGGACCCATGTTCACTAAGAAAAATTGTTTAGAATTATAAGAGCTATTATCTGGCAAAGTTTGTCATAGAGCTTGTATATATACGGGGTGCTCCTGTATATGCCGTTTGCGATACTTTTCGTTGCTGACTTTTAACAAAAATGATTCAAGCGAGTTTACGATAAATCAGGGAGAACATATAAAGTACTTGAGAATAATTATAGATAAATGCTTAAATAAGAAGCCTGGGACTGCCAGTCTTTTAAATAATTTGTTAAATAACTTTATTTTTTAAATAATTCATTTAATATCACTAAGTGAAGATTGGAACCTATGATGAGCAATGATAAGCACACTTGGAGAACCCAAGTCCCCAAAGCACATAAAAAAACCTGACGATCGTTTCACTAACAAACTTAGCGTCCTCAGAGGATGAATAATTCTAAATATCTTATATCCACAGCTATATTTATATTCTTTTGCAGGTAATCGGTCACTAACGATTTAGGGAGGTCTAATGACACAAAAATTAACATATTTCCTTCGGCGAAAGTATCTGTAATCTTTTATTATCTAGCGAGCGTGCTTCTGCCTGCGTTTATTTTGTAAAGTAATTTATCAGGAAACTACCCATAGGCGGCAAAGCGAGATATATATATATATATATATATATATATATATATATATATATATATATATATATATATATATATATATATATACTTTAGAAGTCGTTTGGCTGTCCTGGTTGTCTAACATTTTTTCTTAATTTTAGATTCTCCTCAATAACGTGGTGATTATTATCCCAAAAATCTCGGGCGACAGGACATCTATCTATAGTACCGTATCTTAATTGTGCTAAATATTCTTTGAAGCTAATTCCAATAAATCTTTTGGTTTGTCCGACGTATTTAAGAATAACAATCTTTACAACTTATTTCATAAATTTTTGAAATTTTGCCGGTGTATCCTTGTGTTTGGGTTACCGAGCAAGTCTCTTAATTATTTTTTTTTCGAAAATGTTATCTTCAAATTGTCTTTTTTTAAATGCTATCTAGACCCCTCGTGATCTGAGGTTCAAATGGTAAGCAAATAAAGTGTTCCACTTTTTCTCATCTAAAAGTCGTCGATTTCGCTAACATTTTCTTTGTTTTCTGTTTGCTAATTAATTAATTAGAACTTTTTTTAATCAGAACTTTCAGTAGAGGCAATTCCGAATATTACTCCACTGCCGATATGCGTAAAGAGGAAAGGAGCACTAAATGCCTCAAGACTATTTCAATCAGACAATTTCAAGTCCTGAAATATATCCCATTGGAGTCGCTTGCTCAACCAACAGCTCAAACGCCAGCTAACTGGACTTTATATTTCCAGTTGACGTGGTCCTAAATGAACGCTCAGCATGAAACAGAGACAATTAAGGGCTGAGAAACAACTCATCTGTATGGTACACAGACGGGTCTAAGCAAATGGAGGTTGCTGGACTGGTAATAAGAGGACCTAATTTTAGACTCACTAAGTCCCTAGGAAAGACTTCCAAAAAAATACTGGCTATAAATTTGTGCAAGAGTGCATGCCAAAGGCCTATACGAATCATTAAACAATCTACAATCTACAATATACAATCTATAATCTACAATCTACAATATACTATCTACAGTCTACAATATACAATCTACAATCTACAATGTACAATCTACAATCTACAATCTACAATCTAAATCTACAACCTGCACTCTTCAATCTACGGACTACGGTCTACGATCTACGATCTACGATCCACAATCTACAATCTACAGTCTACAATCTACAATTTACATTATCCAATATACAATCTACAAACAACAATTTATTTTTCAAGAAGTCACCATGTTTTGCAGGATGTGTTTGTAGGGTGGCCAATTAAGCGAGGTAAGCGGCTGTATCTCGGAAACCGTTCACCATAGAGCTTTTGGAAAAAAATATCTTTAGTAAATGTGGCCAAGAAAAATCGTTGGAAAATATTTTCAAGTTCGTCAGATGCCCGCTAGGGGGCGTAACACCAAGAGGAAATGGAAAAAATAGGATATCTTAGTAATATGTCCAAATAGACTGTATTGAAAATAACTGCATATAAATTTCGTGTGTATCACGAACAATTTCTGTGTTGACTATTTTTCTCTAACTCTTCAGATAAAGTGATGGGAGTAAGGCAAACATTGATTAGGAAAAAATGCAATATCTCTGGATCGCCTCATTGGAAAATATTGAACTAAGTGTCATTTAAACGAGTATTTCTTTCTCTATCCACTGCATTGCAAGCCATGTCTTTGTTATTGTTACTATAATCACTAGATGGCGCTTTTTAAAAATTTAACACATTTTATGATTTTTATCAAGAAACCTAAATACATTGATATAAATATTACTGCATAGATAAAAAGAGGACTAAAGGTCAAAGCAAGTGGTGAAAATCCCAAGTCTCTATCTTTTGTTTAACCGGAGATATTAATGAAAAACTGATACTGAAACCTAAAACAAAATATTTCATTCTCTCTATATGTAATTCTAAACGATAAGCACTCTAGTGTCTCCTTAAATGCACAAAGTGTCTGCCGTCACGTCTACACACTGCTCGAGTCTATTTCGGGTAGAAAAAACGGCAGCTTCCACTTCCGCTGTTGACAGACTACGAATTGCATTTCGGACTCTATTCTTCATATCTTCCTTGCTCGTAGGCTTTGTTAGGAAGACAAGGTCCTTGATTCGTCCCCACAAATAAAAGTCTAAGCATGTTAAGTCAGGTGGCGTCGCTGGCCAGGGAAATATGCTTCCTATTCCTATCCATCGGCCTGGATACGTCTCATCGAGATGTTCTCTCACATTAATTGAAAAATGTGCTGGACAACCATCGAGCTGCAGAAACACATTTTGCCTGATTTCAAGGGGCACATCTTCCAATAAAACTGGCAAATCATTTCTTAGAAACTCCAAGAAGAGGTTACCAGTAAGAGACTGGTCAAAGAAATAGGGTCCAATAATTGTACCTCCTATTACGCCACACCACACATTAAGACTCCAACGTCCTTGATGTTGAACTTCTCGCATCCAGTGGGGGTTCTCAGTAGGCCAATAATGCATATTATGCAAATTCACATTACCGTCGCTATGAAAAGTAGCCTCGTCTCTACAAAGAACTTGCGTTAAAAAATTAGGATTTTCATTGATCATGTCTAAAAGCCAATGGCAATGATCCAGCCTCCGATCATAATCCTGCTCATTCAGCGCTTGATTCAAAACAATATGATAAGGGTGTAGTCTAAAAATCAAAATAAGTATCATTATATATTCAAAAGGACATTGTAATAAAAATATGTTTATCTGCTGACATAATAGACGCATTATGTTATCGGATTTAATTAACATAAAGCTGTTCATTATACCACAAGGGGCGTTCACTTAAGCTAGACAGTTACGTCATCAACAATTCATAAAGCTTAACTGTTACTACGTTGAAAGTTGAACAGTTGCGGTAATTTCAATGTTGTCAATAGACTTTGAGTAAAATAGTACTCATATACCAAAAATCAACTAAATTCGAGAAAACGTACTTGTTATTGATATGCGAAGATTTTGGTGGTTGATGATGTAAATGTGTAGCTTGGGTGAACAGCCCATAGTGCGATAATGAGATTCACTATAGCACTACTGCTACTACAACGAGAAACAAAACACGAATCTTTGGCTAACTAATTCAATAATAAAGCAAACAAACGCTACTTTCACACCAATGAAATTAAATAAAAAAATGTCAGTTTCATCGTATTGCAAATAAAATCCAAATCTTTTAAGGGTCTTAAGTTTTAATGAATGCCAGCAGATAAAGTTTTGTATCTTACTCCGATCATAAACGATCATTATGGTAACATGTCGTGTTACCATATCATAATTTTTACGACTGTCGTCTGATCATTTTCACAACCGTCATTATGATCCCTGTGAGATAAATAACAATAACTATTTTGAATTTCACGATATAATAATCTTACCTATACTCTTTTAAAATAGTTTGGATGGTAGTCCGTGATATTCCCAAGTCAAGATGCAATGTTCTTGTGCTAACATGAGGATTAAATTCTATATATGCCAAAACATTGATAATATTTTCTTCAGTTCTGGCAAAACGGCGTCTCTGCAGCACCGGTCCGCTTAAGCTTCCAGTTTCACGTAAGTTTTGCACCAAGCGAGGAAAAACTCTTCTGTTGTAATGGTGGCGATTCGGATACCACATTGCATACATTCTTTCAGCAACTGCCGCATTTTGAAAGCACTCAAAGTAAACACCAATCATATCAACGGCTTCATCATTTGTAAACAACATTTTTTATATTTAAATTATACACGAAAGAACTCAGAGTAACTAATTTGACGTTTCTTTAAAGTTTTGTCTTTTTTCCAAAGCCTACTTATTTCAGTTTTAGAGTATAATTATTGGACCGAACGAATAAGTTATAATTGCGGTAGGAATGCGTAAATAAGTCTTATTTTTAACAAAGAACTATAAAACTTTATTTGCAAATTAATAAATTTCTGTTTTCAATCTTTAAATTAGTCAATGCTGAAAGTGTTTTGTTTAAATTCCAGTTTTATCAGTTTTTCATTAATATCTCCGGTTAAACAAAATATAGAGATTTGGGATTTTCACCACTTGCTTTGGCCTTTAGTTCTCTTTCTATCTATGCAGTAATATTTATATCATTGTATTTAGGTTTCTTGAGAAAAATCATAAAATTTGTTAACTTTTTAAAAAGCGCCATCTAGTGATGACAGTAACAATAACAAAGACATGGCTTGCAATGCAGTTGATAGGGCAAAAAATACTTCTTTAAATGACACTAAGTTCAATATTTTCCAATGAGGCAATCCCGAGATATTGCATTTTTCCTAATCAATGTTTGCCTTACCCCCACCACTTTATCTGAAGAGTTAGAGAAAAATCGTTAAAACAGAAATTGTTGGTGATACACACGAAATTTATTTGCAGGTATTTTCAATACAGTCTATTTGAACATATTACTGAGATATCCTCTTTTTTCCAATTACTCTTGGTGTTACGCCCCCTAGCGGGCATCTGACGAACTTGAAAATAATTTCCAACGATTTCTCTTGGCCATATTTACTAAAGATATTTTCTCCACAAAGCTCTATGGTAAACGGTTTCCGAGATATAGCCGCTTACCTCGCTTAATTGGCCACCCGGTACAACCCACAGCGTTGTTCTGACAGGGACAAAAATTGTCAAAAAAATATAGAAGTTTAGAAACAAGTAAAAGTTGCTTTAATTGCTAGTGTTTTTATAGTTTAAGCAATTATTATGCAGCTGCAAGGTGAATTTATGTTTTTTTTTATGTGAAACCTGTTATGAATTATTTAGCACTATTTTCAAATACCCTTGTGATAGAGACTGGGATATGCTATTATCTTGTGAACTTTATGACTTGTCTGATTTACAATAATTATTGTAATTAGTGGATCAAATAAATATGATTATTATCAAAACATCCTTCATTTTTTTGCGATATCTCAGTTTAATTGCCCTTAAAGAAATCCGTCGGTTGCAGCGTCACAAAGCAAAGGGAAAAGAATTATATCCAATGATTTATGAGGGAAAATTGGTAGAGAGAATGTCCCTTTACTCAGTAGACCGATTTAAGTTGTCGATTCTACAGACTGGAGCGATTTAAGGTCCAAAAAGACCTGGTCCTTTTATATAGCAGAATATATTGAAAAGCATTAGCCGCATTCTGCTCTAGATTTTAGACTTATTAGAAGATATGTTTTTTTTAAGACGCCGGAAAATATTTGGTATTTCTAGAGTAATTGTTCAAGTCAGTCATTATATTCTTTTTATTAACATAACTGGAATTATCTATTCCACAGAAGATTTCGCAAAGGGTTCGACTATTTATTTAGAGCAGGGGTATTTTTATAGAAACAATTGGTGACTTGTGTTTTAAAATATTATTTGTATTCTCTGGTAATGACCAGGACAGCAATACGTTTTGATCCTTTTAAATTAAGTCGATTCTAAAGCCTGTTTTCACTAATTGCATTTCACTAAGTCTCGCCCATAGGTACTTTTGCCATTACTTTAAGCAAATCGAGCCCGGTAAATCCACATCTTAAATTGAACTGAATTTAAATTTTCGAAAGTTTTACATAATATTGGTATTTTTGTTTTGTATTTAGCGCCTAATTTTACAACGTTGGTCAATCATAAATGCAAGGGTGACATTCTATTTCAACTGGAAGATTTGGCCGCATGCTTGTTTTGCAAATAGGGCGTTGGGATCTTTTATGTGTCTAACATCGTATGCTACAGTGTATCGGAGACTTATCGTCCGCATTCTGGAAGAGTGGATCATGACGGTATTTAGGCCGCGCAAACAGAATGTTGTTATTTTTTAGTCTAGCCTGAATTGAATATGCGGAAGTTTTTATTGTCCTTAGTGATCAACGGGGGCAGAGAAATCAAATATAAGTCTCTCTAGAGTGGAAAAAATGAAACAGACGAAATAGTCAGAAAACACAATGAAAGGCCCTGGGTGCACAACCAAGTAAAGACTGCAATCGAGAATGTATTCCCGTTTCCATTTTCAGTCTAGGAAAATTCGTTACACAAGTGTTTCCACGAAAATTAAAAAAAATTCAGAAAATTACACTCAAAATTTGTTGCACAAATAAACAAAAATTTTCAAAAAATGGCAAAAAAATATCATTGCTGCAAAAATGGCCTGAAACAATTTCGAAAAATAACAATAGTTTTTTCTCCAGAAAATTCCTTTAAACAATTTTTTGCATGAAGATTCATTAGAACATTAATTTTCAAGATATTCGCTAAAACAAATATTGCCTTACAACGCCGATAAACATTTTTACATACAAATTCGAAACCAATTTTTCCTTTAAATGTACGCCAAAAAATGTGCAACGAAGTTTGCTAGGCAAGAACATTTTTTATATGAAAATTCACTAATAATATATATATATATATATATATATATATATATATATATATATATATATATATATATATATATATATATATATATATATATATATATATATATATATAGATGAAAAATTGCACAATCTGATTTAAATACAAGCATCCAGACTTTTTCTGTGGCCTCGCAGAAAAAATCTCCGTTTGCTTAACGATACCCAAAAAAACGAAACCAGTGTGACAAAACAAACAAGTGTTAAGCCAAAAAATATCTACGTCTGTATTAAGTATAGAACAGTTACAAAATTAGGGCGACAATTAACAATCTGATCTGCCATAAAAATTAAACTGGAAGTCATAGAAATCCTCGCCTTCCCAAGAATCAATTTTTTTGTCAAAAATTCGATAACAAATATATTGGAATTACCTAGTAGGTGTCTGGTCAGATAACCTAACAATTAAACAAAAGGAGAAACAGAATTTAAAACAAAATTTAGTTACCACTAAGATTTGAACCTATGTTAGAAGACGATTATATGCTGATAACTAAACCCATTTACGACCTGGAAACAGAGAACATACGAAATGTCGCTATGTTGGCTGACTATAATCACATAAGACCCTATGTGAATTTTCTACGGTGTTGAGTCATTTTTAACAAGTGTGTTCATTTTTTTCAAAACTTTCAATAAACCGTTATTATATTTCCACCCCATTATATATGGATCTAGGAGTTTATTAAAAACATTTAATGCAATATGCGCAAATCCTGGGCCACACCAGTTTCAGAATCTTTGTTAAAAAATACCGATTCTGACGTTTGATATCGTAACGGATATTTTTAGAAGAAGCATCGTAAAAATTTGGAATTTTCCATTAATATTTTTCAACCATAAAAGTTAATATTTGTGTAAAATATTAAATAGGTTTTTATATCACAAAACATATTTTTACCTTGTACCCTCCTCTGACTTTCAGTGGCAACAATTTTGTTTTTGTTAAATGCCTATTTTTTTTTCTCCTTACTTAATCTAAATTTTGGTACATAATATACTTGTTATAATAGACACCAGCCTACCAGAATTGGGTGCTATAGTTTTAATTTTTCATATAGAAAGTTTTACGAAAGAGAATCAATCCACAAATATTCCAGAAAAAGCTAGTCCCATTTTCATGGCTGCAAACTTACAACTTTTAATAAGGCCTACAAGATTTCATCAAAATCGGATCGTTTTTTTTTAGTTATCAGTGTAATATAATAATTATATATATATATATATATATATATATATATATATATATATATATATATATATATATGTTTGTCTGTATGTGTGTGTGTTGACCTGACCTGTGTTTGATGTTAAATCAATTGCGCCTTCCACAAGCACAAGCTAAGCTTATTTGTACGACACTGTTTATAAATTATGTGCTGAATATCTGAATGCGTTCTACTATTACTATCATTATAAATATGCAGGGTGGCGCATTGAAAACGAAACAGACCGATTTGTTGCGTCCAGATAATTTTTTTTTAAGAAACGCTGAAACACCTCAACTTTAATATTGAGGGGGACATGTTTTGACATAAAACTCAACTTTGTCATATCATCACCTTAAGGGTGGTGATAACAACCCTTATATTTTAAATAGGGAACATGGGTCACGTGTTACATCATTTGAAAGCTCCTTCTTTTCTGAATTGAGCACACTGATTTTTTTTGAAGTTTTGTTAACTCGTTTAAAAATTATTCACACTTGTAATTGCAAGAATGCATTTCATTCATTGTGATAAGAAATGCATTAATTAGTCAATTTTTCGTTAAAAAAAAACTAAAAAACAAAACCAAACGTTCAAAAATGTTTATTCAGTTAAGTAAGTGTTCAAATTGTTAACAACCAGCTTGCATACAAAAGTACAAATTTTGTTCAAAACGAGCTCTGGACCATTTGTGGAGTTATTAGACGGCATTCTTCAACAATGCGTCGTCGTAATTCTTCCAGAAACTCCGCTTCTATTGCGTAAATTCTACTCTTTAAATGGCCCCAAAAAAAGAAGTCTATAGGAGTTAAATCCGGTGATCTAAGGGGCCACTCAATAGCACCTCTATGCCCAATCCATTGTCCTGGAAATTCTCTGTTCAAAAACTTCCTAACACGCTGTGAAAAATGCAGAGGAGCTCCATCTTGTTGAAACACTAATTCATTTTCTTGATAGTGATAATCATTTTCGACAATGTCAATTAGTAGAGGGTAAACGACGTCTTCTAGTAACTTCAAATAGATTTTGCCACTCAAACTGCCATCAAGAAACACTGGTCCGATTAAACGGTCTCCAAAAATGCCAGTCCAGACATTCAATTTCCGTGGAGTTTAAGTGTGGACTTCGTGAAAATTTCTAATATTATTTTCTGCCCAATAACGACAATTATGACGATTGACTGTATAGTTTAATAAAAAGGCACACTCGTCTAAAAAACAGATATTGAACAGAAAGTTACCTTTATCACCTATTCGTGCAGTCATTACTTCACAAAACTCCAGTCGCCGGGCAAAATCATCTTCATTAGGTTGTTTGTACAAGATGAGTTTTATACGGGTGAAATTTATTATGCTTCAATATTCGCTGAATAGTTCTTCTTTTGATGTTTGAAACACTGGCCAATTTTCTCGTGCTCAAAGTCGTCTGCAGCAATTTGTCCTAAAACTTCAATCTCAGTAGTCTCATTTCTTGTTGCCTACTGAACCATTTTGTCGAAACTTTGCAACTAACTCCAAAATGTATTTTCTGTTACCATGTCTATTCGGATGTCGTTCATTAAACAAATTTGCGGTACGATTGGCACAGTCATCGTTTTTTGAAAAAAAGCAATAATTATTTCAACTCTTTTTTCTACAGAATATACCGTTGTGAAATTAATTTTCGGTAGTACTATCAAGTATCAAACCGATCGTAAAACTGAAATAATAAACCGCATTTCTCTCGTTCCGATAGGAGATGTTCTGATTATCAATTTTTTTGTTTACAAATCAACAAAACATCGACTATCAGTACATTTCTTATCGGAATGAGTGAAATCCGTTTTTGTATTTTTAATTGTGAATCATTTTTGAACGAGTTGATAAAACTTCCAAAAAATTAGTGTGCTGAATTCAGAAAAGAAAGAGCTTTCAAATAACGTAACAATCGACCCATGTTCCCTATTTAAAATATAAGGGTTGTTATCACCACCCTTAAGGGGTTAATGTGTCAATGTAGAGTTTTATGTCAAAACATGTCCCCCTCAATATTAAAATTGACATGTTTCAGCGATCCTGAAAAAAAAATTCGGGACGCAAATCGGTCTGTTTCGTTTTCTATGCGCCACCCTATATACATACAAAGATATAAAACTGAAGCTGACCTCAAATATTGATCCTAGTTCGCGCAAAATTAAAGCAATTTTGTTAAATGTGAAAGTCGTGATCTCCTCATTAGTGAATTTTTTCACGGAAATTATCTGTATTAAAATATGTCCTGGAAACACCTTCTTGTACATAACACAATCAAATCTGTTTTTTACAGAAATCGAAATTTCTAAGTCACTTACCTCTTTTGTAGAATTTAAGTCAAATCAGTATACATTATAGCCTCTTTTCTGTGAGTAACATTTGTACTGATAATCTCACAAGATATGTGAGAACAGATAAGTAATTGTGTGGAATTTAAATAGACTATGGTCTAGGCTTCATCTTAAGGTAATAGGTATAACTGTGTTAGTGAAAGCGGTCAACACACTTTGCGCCGATCAACAACAGATTCTGTTACGATCCAGCATCATAAACATAACCCACACATTAGTCATAATATTATTCACAATATTAAAGCTCATGCTTAAATAAGAAGCTTGGTTCTCCCAGTCGTTTGAATAATTTGTTAACTGATTTTATTTTTTAAATAATTGATTTAATATCTAATTTTTATTTGTTGTTTGCTTTTAAGTGAATTTTCTTAGAAAAAATTCACTAATGAGGAGATCTCGACTTTTGAATTTTTGAATTTTGAAAAAATTTCTTCAAATGATCGCGATCTAGGAGCCTTAGAACCCATATCCGGGGTCAGTTTCAATTTTTATATGTTTATATATATATATATATATATATATATATATATATATATATATATATATATATATATATATATATATATATATATATATATATATATATATATATATGTATCACACCGATAACTCAAAAAATAATGGGCCGATTTTGATAAAATTTGGCATGTACCTTTCTTTTGTAAATGGCTTGGATGAGTTCGTTAGTCAGAAAAATCGGACGAGGTTTTCCGAAGAAATTTTGAGTTTTCATTCGAAAAAAATTCTTATCTCAAAAAGCAATAAGCTGATTTTACTAAAATTTGGCATGTGCCTTTCTTTTGTAAATGGCTTTAACAAGTTTGTTAGTCAGGAAAATCGGAAGAGGTTTTCCGGACAAATTTTGAGTTTTCATTCGAAAAAAATTTTTATCTCAAAGAATATAAGGCCGATTTTGATAAAATTTGGCATGTACCTTCCTTTTGTAAATGACTTTGACAAGTTCGTTAATCAAAAAAATCGGACGAGGTTTTCCGGGAAAATTTTGAGTTTTCATTTGAAAAAAAATTTATCTTAAAAAATAACAAATCTATGATAACCAAATTTGGTAGGTAGGTTTACGATATTAAAAGTAAACTACACACCAAAATTTAGATTTCTATGTTACAAGAAAAAAAAGTTATAATAAAATATTTTGTGCCAGATCATTTCTATGAAAATTCACTACCATAACGCACTTGCTGCGTCCAGGCTTTTGTTAACTTAAAGCGTTGCAAGTTACTGATTGACTTTTATGTAAATTGCGTGTGATACGACAGGGTTCAGCTCTTCTTAACTGTATACACTTTTTAATCATTTTGGTTGGGTAAATTTGCACTGAATTAAAAACATTGTTATTAAACAGGCTGGCGCATTAGTAACAGAGATCCCATTATTATACAATACATTACAAATCCACGTACACAGAAAACCTCTGCAGCCACCAAAAAGGCCTGGTTCTCTATATCATGTGACAAGGCCAGACTTGAAAAGGTCAAAGCTTACAAAAAGCTTCTACACAATCCCAGTCAAGAAAACCGTCAAGCATTTAACGACGCAAGAGACCGCTATGTCCGCATTCTTTCTAAGCCAAAAAACTTGTTTAATAACCACATCAAAAACAAAGTCCTCTCAAGCTCCAACGACAGCAAACCTTTCTGGACTCTTGCTAAATCTACTGGGAATAATTTCTGCAAGAGCACGTTCTCACCTCTTGTCTCAGGGGATGAAATTGGTTTTACTGCCCTGAGCAAGGCTGAACTTTTTGCCACATTGTTCGCCGGCAATTCTACTATAAACCCACCTCCAAATGTTCAACCACCAACAGTCCCCAACGTCGCGCATAAAATGACGGATATCATTTTAAAAACTAAAAAGGTACGAAAGATGCTCTCTTCTCTTAATACCAGGAAAGCCTCTGGCCTTGACGAGATCCCAGCAATTGTTCTCAAAAAATGCGCACCAGAACTTGCTCCTGTCCTGACTCGTCTGTTTCAGACATCTTACAATAGAGGCATGCTCCCTTGTAACTGGAAAACTGCTCGAGTACAACCCGTCCCAAGAAATGATCCAAAGCGCTTCCTAGCAACTACAGGCTTATTTCTTTCCTTTCAGTCGTCTCTAAAGTGATGGAAAAATATATAAACACCGAATTACTAAAATTTCTTAAAAAACACAGTCTAATCCACGACAGTCAGTATGGATTCCGTCAGCGCAGATCAACTGCCAACCTCCTTTCCTTTGTCACCCATTCTTAGAACAAGTCTATGGAACTCCATGGTGAATCCTAGATTGTTGCTCTAGACATATCCAAAGCATTCGATTAGGTCTGGCACGCAGCGCTACTTAATAAACTACCGGCCTATGGCCTACCATCAAAAATCTGTACGTGGGCAGCAAATTTCCTCTCCAACCGGAGCATTTCTTTTGTCGTGGATGGCCATTCCTCTAAACTGTATCCAATTATTGCAGGAATTCCTTAAGGTCAGCTTTATCCCCTACTCTTTGTTTATTCCCCACATCAATGACCTCCTCTCTAGCACACCCAACCCAGTTCACTGTTACGCGGACGACAGCACCCTCTACTCAAATATACAATATTCTAGGCCTGTCTCTTTACCCCAACTAGATGAGGATCGCAGACTCATGGAGGGTTCTATCTCCGTGGATCTTCAAAAAATATTAGACTGGGGAAGTAGAAATCTTGTACAATTCAACACCACCAAATCACAGTCTTGCTTTCTTTCTCATAAGAGATACACCAGCCCCAGACCCATCACAATTATCTACCAAGTTATTCAAAGTAATGAGTCCATTTTCCTTGTTGGCATTTCTGTGGATCGAAATCTCAATGGGCACCAACATGTCACATCAATTGCAGAAGCGGCTGCTAAGAAGTTAGGTTTCCTCTTCCGGGCTCGCAAATACTTTTCACCAGCTAATCTCTATACCTTATATACTTCACAAATAAGACCAAACATTGAATACTGCTACCACATCTGGGGTGCTGCTGCCGCTTTTACACTCGCTATCCTGGACTCCATTCAGACGTCTCATCGGTGACCCTACCTTCACCCAAAGGCTGCCATCTCTTGCTTACCGACGTGGTGACCTCTTTCTCTTTTATAGATATCTGCACGGGCACTGCTCAGAGGATCTTTCTTACATAGTTCCTCCACCTGCTGCCCCAACAGACCTACCAGGGGAACAGAGCGAATGCACCCTTTTACTGTCCAGGTCACCAGACATAGAACATCTTGTTATGCCCGCTTTTTTGTCCCGAGGACTTCCAAGTTGTGGAATTCCTTGTTTTTCTAACTTTCTAATTGTTAAGTCTAAAAAATGTATACAACTGTTAGCTTCTTCTCCTTAAATAAACTTAATATTTGTGTGAAAGTTATTAACAATTAAAAAGTTAGAGAATGATTCATTTGACTTTTCAATATATAGGAAATCAACTTACACTGACACAACCATACCATACGAATCATGTCCCTCTTTTTCACAAAATCTGTCAGCCTACCATTCTATGATACATCGTGCATTTTCAATACCTATGTCACAAAACAATTTTGAAAAAGAAATTTCAATAGTTAAGCAAACAACATTTAATAATGGCTACTCTGTTAAAATAATAGATAAAATGATCGAGAGAAAAGAATACAAATAAGCGATTAATTTAATTTATCCAAATATTAGAGACAAAGAAGACAACAGATATGTTTCGATAACTTGTTTTGGAACCATTTCAGAAAACATTTTAAAACTTTTAAATACCTGTACAAATACAAAGGTATCTTTTAAATCTTACAACATGATGCGTGATTTACTATTTAACGCTAAAGAAAAATCTTGTTTCCTGACAAAATCTGGAGTTTATAAATTAGCTTGTACACATTGTAACGCAATCTACATAGGTCAAACTTCTAGAAATTTTAACACCCGATACAAAGAACATATTTCTGCATTTAGAAATAACCACGCTGACAAATCTACATTTTCAAAACATATTATTGATACCGAACATAGACCTACAGTAAATAACCGCATACAACCACTACATTTTTATAATGACAAGCGTAAACTAGACTTTTTTGAAGCTTTGGAAGTCAAAAAGCACACACACGACAATAGCTACCTTGTTTTAAACGAGAAAACTGATTTAATGAATTCCCCTTTCTTGGATATTCTTCTTTCTAATTAAATAAGTCACAGAAAATAAATTTAATTATTCTTTCAAAAAAGTTCTAAGATAATGAGCTGATGTATGTCGATATTTTCGTTGTATAGAGACTACTTTTATACTGTTATTGTTTAGTTATTGTATTGTTGTAGCTGTTATCATAGTTATCATAGACTAGTTCTATTTTTATGTTAAATATTGACATACATCACGTAGACATTTTGAAAGCCTCATCTGTCATCCGTGTTTCATTTTTATTTTCAATTTGATAAATTTTTTGATCAAAACATCATATCATAACATAACAACAGATCTTTAATTGTAGTTGTCATGATTTCGTACTAATTCAATTTTAATCTGTCTGAGAATGCTGTCAAGCAGCGAAACTATAGTCACAGAAACGTTGAAGAACATCCTAGAACATCCAGGCTCCGTAAGGGCCACTTGCTCTAGTTAGCTTACGCGCTTGCTACGTCCTTCACCAATGGAAACCAACAGTGAAGCCAGAGAAGTAGTCTCCAAGTCTGTATGTAGTATGGACAAGTTTCACCAAGTAAGGGCAACAAAAATCAATGAATCCAATAATACCATTTTTTGTTCGAGCATAAAGTCTTCTATGTTTAAATATTTGAACAAGATTAATTGATATACCCCAAGGAATGTTTAAACTGCACAATTTGTCAACTAAAATTTCCGGTATTGGATCTAAGCATCATAACGATGCGACGGATTTTCATTTGTACTTGTCTTGAATGCGTTTAACTGAATTTAATTTTATCCTGTCTGATGATGCCGTTAAACAGCGAAACTGGTTGCAGAGAAGAAAACAAACCTTTGTGAAGCCAGAGAAATAGTCTCTACGTCTGTATTTTATATGAAACGGTTTCATTAATTGAGGACAACAACAGTGTTAATGAATTGCAGTATCAAACTTATGGATCATCTACAGATCGTTTTACAGAAGTTTTCTACTATTAAAGACGTTAATAATATTGTTAACAACTGTAAAGAGAGCCTTTTGTATGGTAATAATAATATATAGTTACTTATTATCATATAATTAAATTAACCATGCAGACTTAGAGTACATAGTAGGCCACAGTTAATCGGATAGAATAGAAAATCACATAGATCACCCACTATGAAATTTCTCTTCGATGGAATGTTTCAATTAGAATAAGCTTTTATACATTTGTGTCATAAAATATGCTTTATGTAGTATATCGAATGCAATAGTTTGATTATTTGGTACAACGCTAATTTACAATTAAAAATTAAATGGGTGTATACGGTCTACAAATTCAGGTGCTTTATCTTTAATGTCACTAATAAATTGATACAGTTCAGTGGCTAATTTATAAGTGATATTTATTTTGTATTAAGTAGAGCATTTAAATGTCTCATTATCTTCTTAAAATAATTAGTAATCTTTTGAAGTTGGGATTTTCTAAATAAAAAATTCACTAATAGAGAGATAACAATGGTGAGACTTTCGGATATTTTTTTTTAATGAGCGCTAATTAGGGTCCCTAGAATCCATATCCAAGGTTCCTTTGGATTTTTGTATGTTTGTATGTTCATATACTTAGCCAATATACATAGGTACATACATCCATACATATATACATATATATATATATATATATATATATATATATATATATATATATATATATATTATAATGATATTGTTATATTTGTTGGTTATTGTTTGCCAAGTTTAATGTCAATGCCACAATGTTGGGTGACAATTATATTAAAAATGATTATTTTTAAAAAGAAAGAATGGGTACTGATTTATATTTTGTATTATAATACGCTGTATAAAATGTTTTATGTTAAACTTTAAAGACATATAATGTCAATTTATATATATATATATATATATATATATATATATATATATATATATATATATATATATATATATATATATATATATATATATAAATCAAATATAATGAGATTTTTATTTATATTTGTGAGTGTTGCAGTTTGTATTACTAGTTGCATATATTTTATTTAATCTTCCCGGCTATTTGACTCTCATGCTTTAAAAAGACTATATGTGAGTTCTTTCCTTTGATATTTATGGATATTTTGAGTTTCTCTTTAAATTTTGCCTACTAATTGAATCATACAAGTTTTCAGTTTCTCAAATTATTATATTTATAGCATTGGTAAATATTTAAAACCCCACTACTAAAACAGTCTAAACTAAAATTACTAGAGATCTCTGTTTATCTAGCTTTTCTGTTTACAAACAAATTAAACTCATATAAGTTTTATAAATTTTACAGTTTTCATAAGCAAACAGTTCTTTTGTATTTAAATTTTGGCACCTGTCATTTACTTTAGCTAGTTAACATTCACTTTGGTCCCAAATTCATTCGTGACTATGAATTTGAACTGGTTGATTTTTAATCCTCGATTCCATTGTAGTTTGTAGATAAAAGAAACTTGTTTCTTGACAACAGATATTCGTATCCACGCACTTGTGTTACTATGGCAACAACCAGGTATTTTCTGATTTTCACTTTTAAACTTATTATTTCACTTACACGTATTTCTGGATGGTCTTTGACTTGGTTTTACACTTTCTGGCTATTAGTTTTACAAATTACTAGTTACAATTGTATTTTTTGTGACTATGACGCCACTATAGCGTCACCTAAATTATGTATGTAATCTTTAATTACAACGTCTTTTTAAACACTTAGTACTGATGTATTCACTAAAACAGTAGTTTACAATGACATTTATGCTTTAGCACTATATTTGGACATTCTCTGCCTTAATATACTTAAAAAATTTGGAGATTTTATGGAAGCAACGTCTTTTAGCGTACCCTTTATTCAAAAACCAATTTACAAGAGAGATTGTCAATTCTTTTTCCAATAATTTCAAACTTTTCTTTTCATAGCTATCTGATAATTTAAATTCCTTATTATGTCAACTGTCAATTTTTATGTCACGTAAAACGCAGTATAAATTTGACATATTGTGATATTGCTGTCTAACCTATAGGCTTCCAACCAAAATTTTAATCCCAGATTCATACTTTAATTCTTTTGATTATTATAATTTTAAGCTATGCCTGTTATCAAAAAATCCAATTCTTAATGAGCGGTAAGCTATCAATCAACCCAACTGGCTTTAACAAACTTCAAAGCACTTGAAAACCTTGAAGCTAATGACATTTTTTTTTTTCATTTCCAAAGTAATGGTTCAATATACTGCTTTTAACTGCCTGAAATTACATTGCACATTAAATTAACTTGTTTTTTAGTAGTGGTTTAAAATAAATTCCCCCATTTATAAGGTTAAATATTTTAATAATAGACATCAACATTTCGTTTACATTTAAACTATAACAAACTTATCTTTAAAACTCAACTTATAACGTAACTACATAAAACATTTTTGGTTATTTGTGCAGTTCAACACCACTGTCAATATCATTAACACTTTAATTGTCATAGAACTGGATTCACTGTCTTTATCTTTTTTTATTTATTAATTTTAGAATTTTTAAATTTTAGATTAACATGCTGTTAATATGCAGTTCCTTATTCAGACATGCCTCTTTGACAAATGATGCAGAACTGTACTACAGTTTGGCTTCCTTGGATATTTGAAAACATCTACACCCAAAGTAAGTATTTTATAAGTAGCTAATAAATTTAGTTTGATATTGATAAATTGGGCATTTTTCCCAAAAGGAGTTAGAGCACAAAATTTTTCTGATAATAGAGGGATATCGATGCTAACACTTTCGAAAGAATTCTTCAAATGTTCGCGTAGGAGGACCTCTAAAATCGATTTTCAAGGTATGTGTAAGTTTAAAGTATTAACTTTACTAATATGCCGTATAATTGTAGTCTGAAATTCTTATGAAAATTCGCTACTATAGCGCAGTTGCTGCGTCCCGATTTTTTTGTTTTATTTTATTTTTTAATACATTACTATTATTATTTTTGATTTTGTATAAAATTTGAATAACTATTTACATAAATTTTTTAATATACTATTAAGTATTTAAAATTTTTGAAATCAATTTTTATCAAAACCCTTAATCGATTGTCTTGATTTGATTTAATATCTTTTGATTAAATATTTGATTTTTATTTCTGTTCAAATGGTGTAAATCGTTTTTTGATGTTTAGTGTTTATGTTGTATGTTGTGGAGACAATTTTCTATGCTTATATTTTATGTCATACACTTATTAATTTATTTGTTTGTTCCACACTGTACATACCTATGAAGTTAGTTTTAAGAGAAACTTGCGAAAAAAATTATATAAGAACAAAGATTTACAAAATATTGGTATTAGAGTTTAAATAAACTTAATGTAAGTAAATGTCCATCTTAAATAGGCCAGCCAAATGGACCTAAATTTGAGTTTTTGTGAATTTTCGTAGAAAAAATTAACTAATGGAGAGATCCCGACTTTTGAATTTTGAAAAATTTTTTGCAAATGAGCGCGAACTAGGACCCCTAGAACCCATATCCGGGGTCAGTTTCAATTTTTATATGTTTATATATATATATATATATATATATATATATATATATATATATATATATATATATATATATATATATATATATATATATATATATATATATATATGTATGTATGTATGTATGTATCACACCGATAACTCCAAAAATAATGGGCCGATTATGATAAAATTTGTCACTTACCTTTCTTTTGTAAATGGCTTAGATCACTAGTCAGGAAAATCGGACGAGGTTTTTCGGGAAAATTTTGAGTTTTCGTTCGAAAAAAATTTATATCTCCGGAATTAACAAAGCAAGGGCAACCAAAATCGGTACGCGGGTTTATATCATTATAGGTAAGCTACCTACCGAAATTTAGCACTGCAGGTTAAGGGATAAAAAAGTTACAGGCATTTAAACAAAAATAAAATTGGGTTTTCCTCAAAACGTCAAAGTCGCGATTAAAAACGTCAAAATTGGTAATATTTAGGCAATGAACCTGAAACTAATATAAGCAATGGAAAGAAAGTGTCTCAAGAAGAATGTTTTACAAAGCCTGAACTCTTACTTTCAATCGTCATTGTCCTTCATTTTACTAAAATATTCCCAGAAAAATCATTTCAAATAGACTCTTTCTCTGATGCTTTGGCAGTAGTGTTGGCTATCGAGTTTATCGTTTAATGGTATATTATTTTTGCCGAATTTTCGTAAAAAAATCATTAAAGCTCAATATATCCGTTAATATGCAAATTACGAAAAAAAATTGTATACATTAATTATAGGGTGTCTTGGGCTACGTCTTAAAAAATATTTCCACAATTACAGACTGGCCCATAAGTCGTTGGTGATTCAAATTTTCTTTTCTTTTTTTAATCGAGCACGCCCTATGTTCTTGGATTTTTGCATTTTCCATCGAAATATAATACATATTTGTAAAAAAAGAAATTCGGGACGCAGCAAGTGCGTTATGGTGGCGAATTTTCATTAAATGCTTCAATTTTGAATAGCTCAATTTGCTATTAACCTATAAGGTTGACCAGAGAACCAGTTTTTTCGGGAACAATTGAAGTTTATTTTCGGAAAGTTTTGTACATTTTCAAAAAATAAAGTTATTTTGATGAAACATGGCACATTGTTTCTACTATATAGCTTATACTGGTACCCAAATTTGATGCCTGCTTTCTTAAAAAAAAACATATTTGCTATTAAAAACATTTTTATGAAAATTCACTACCATAACGCACTTGCTGCGTCCCGAAATTTTTGTTTTTATAAAGGAAATATAGATAAGAGTGGCGTTTTTGATAGACTATTTATCAGGTACCTTTTATCAGAATAAACATTATGCATTTGCTTTCTCTATTTGTTTCTGTTAAACAAAAGCAATTAAAAGCACACAAAGAAAAGTCTGAAAATGCATGGACCGTCTGGAATTTCGTATCGCTTAAAGTCTGTCGACCACTACTTAAATGCTTCACTGGTTAGAATAATCATTTGACTATCTACGTCGACTTTTATTTTTGTTAAGTTTCCTTTCAGATAAACGATTTTAACAACCTGTCCTAATGAATGAACATTCTTTAAAATTTTAAGTACATTTCAACAGTTACAAATCACACACTTAACGGTTGATTTTAAACATCGTCAGGTGAAATGCTGTAGAAAGATATCTCGTTGAGAGGAGAAGGGATGTAGGAAGCAACGGGCATGTAAACTGTGTAGTTTTCACCTGGTTCAAAGCCAAGGCAAACGAGCTTAGTGTAGCGTATAAAAATCTGGGTCAGTAGTAAAGACGCTAAGTATTGCCTGGTGTACCCTACGATAGAACTGGCAAGGTTACGCAGATGTATCTAATTGACCCAGTAGCGTGCTTTTAGTGAATTTTCGTAGAAAAAATTCACTAATGCTGAATTTCCGACTTTTGAATTTTGAAAACATTTTTACAAACGAGCGCGAGTTAGGACGCCTAGAACCCATAACCGGGGTCAGCTTCAATTTATATATATATATATATATATATATATATATATATATATATATATATATATATATATATATATATATAGAGAGAGAGAGAGAGAGAGAGAGAGAGAGAGAGAGAGAGAGTATTGAATTTTTGTGACGGTAATAGTGTTATTTATCAAAAAATTGTGATAAAGCCGTCAGTTGTAGAATAAAACTCTTTATTATAGGCCGAGCTTTCGGAAAAATTTATTCCCCTCTCAAGGCTACACCATGGAAAGAAAAAAGTTTACAATTTACATGGTGTAGCCTTGAGAAAGGAATAAATTTTTCCGAAAGCTCGGCCTACAATAAAGAGTTTTAGTCTACAACTGACGGCTTTCCCACAATTTTTTGATATATATATATATATATATATATATATATATATATATATATATATATATATATATATATATATATATATATATATATATATATATATATATATATATATGTATATGTATCACACCGATAACTCAAAAAATAATTGGCCGATTTTGATAAAATTTGGCACGTACCTTCCTTTTGTAAATGGCTTGGATAAGTTAGTCAGGAAAATCGGACGAGGTTGCCCGGGAAAATTTTGTGGTGTAATAACTGGTGCCCATCTGTGGACTTCTTGATTTGTAAGTTTTTGGTAAACGTCCACGAAACGAATATACTTGAGAGAGAAAACAACTACTTAACTGATTAATACCACGACGGGTGTTCAATTACCTGATTTGCTAGTAATCATAAAATGAGACAATACCGATTTCGTTCTCGTTGGGACTCATCACCTATGTTATACCTACGCTCCATTAATTCAGCCTTAAGATAGACAGTGCCATAGCATGCAGAATATCGCGGAGCTCCTTCTCCGGGTTTGGAACTATCCTAGGCTTCCACAGCAGCTATCACGCACACACAGTGCAACAAAAAGCAGGTTATGGAATGAAACTAGCTAGCAAAAAAAAACCACTGCCTTAACGGACGCTGAATTACATTCACTTGCTACCAACCATCACATGTCATTCAACTTTTTTTTTGGTTTCTTTAACGTCGGTTTATTTCCGCGACTATGGCCAATCGCCGACGCCAGTGCGCAGTCTCACCTCACTATGTGTGTGTCACACCGATAAAAATTTATATATATATATATATATATATATATATATATATATATATATATATATATATATATATATATATATATATATATATATATATATATATATATAGACACTGGCACCGGATATGTGTTCTAGTGGCGCTAATTATCGCTCATTTGAAGAAATTATTAAAAATTCCAAAGACGGGATGTCCTCGATAGTGAATTTTTTTAAAGAAAATTCATGAAAGCAAGGCTTGATGCATACTTTTCGTTGAGCTACCCTATATAAGTAAGTAATTTATAAATTGTTATCACAAAATATCAAATCCAACTTTAAAGTGACAGACTTAAGTAACGTTCTTATTTATGACAGGTTGTGAAATGATTATTTAATAATAATAATAAAAATAATAGAAATAATAGTAATAATAATCGTCTTTATTCACAGAGGCACTTTACACATACAAAGTAAACTATCAAATAGACATTTTCGCTTATATTTTTCTTTACCTCCACTGGTTCAAATTTTCCTTTTTCTCAAATTTAATTACAGATTGGATGTATAATTACGATTTTACGGATTTTTTCAGCAAATGTTTGTATAAAAAGTTATTGAAAAAAAAATTGTGAATTTACGTAAAAAAAATATTCGAATTTTGGTAGAAAAAATGAGTTTAGAAAATTTTTGTATACATTTTTTTTAAATTTTTGTAATGTATTTTTTTGTGTAAGATTACTAAGTCAATTTGTGTAAAAAAATAGCGTATTTTCATAAAACAAATTGTTTGATAATCTTCATAAAAACATTTGTCAATTTCTGTCAAAAAGGTTTCTGTGAATAATTATAGGTATCTTAGCTGGTGTAGTTTTTGTGTAAATTACGTGGATAGGTTCGTTGGCCAGACAAGTTAGACTAGTTTAGAAATTAAAAATATATCTTCGGAAAATTGTTGTATTTTTTCAAACAAAAAGTTAATTTGTTGAAATATTGTACAGTGTTTCCACAATGAAGGTTACACACTATCTATTAAATTTCATGTCTTTCGATAAAAAACATATTTAACATTAATCGCTACCATAATGCACTTGCTGCGTCCACACTTTCTTAAGTTTGATTATACACATCTTATGTATTAATTTTTTTATTTGATTAACTCTTACTGGGTGTTTGGATTTTTTGAATATCATTATATTAAATTATGTTCATTTGTTTGTAAAGATGGGTGTTGCATTTTGATATCACGCTGAAGATTGACTCTAATTTCTGAGAAAGCATGAGCGGTGTGTAAACTCGACGTCATTTTATGAATTCTCAACATCTCAGAATCTTCTAATATCAATTTTTGTTGGTTACCTAAATTCGTAAAAATATGAATGGCAGATAGATTTATGAAAAAAAAAGCTTTTAAAATATGTCAGGAAAGGCTTAAGAAGCCTGGTCGCAGCAAGTGCGTTATGGTAGTGAATTTTCATAGAAATTATCTGACAAAATATTTTATTATAACTTTTTTTCTTGTAACATGGAAATCTAAATTTTGGTGTATAGTTTACTTTTTTATCGTTAACCTACTTACCAAATTTGGTTATCATAGCTTTTTCATTTTTTGAAATAAAAATTTTTTTCCAATGAAAACTAAAATCTTTCTCGGAAAATCTCATCCGATTTTCCTGACTAACGAACTTATCCATTTACAAAAGGAAGGTACTTCCCAAATTTTATCAAAATCGGCCTATTATTTTTTGAGTTATCGGTGTGATACATATATATATATATATATATATATATATATATATATATATATATATATATATATATATATATATATTATAGATTTTGTTCCCCACAAATATGTTGGTATTCCTCTGCTTCCCTGACTGCCAGTGTGACAAGAAAAAAAAAGGCCTATAACTTTTTTCTTTCAACCTAGAGATCTAAATTTTGGCAGATGTTATGCTTTTAATAAAATTCACTAATAGAAACCGGCATATTAAATTTGGATATGCGTTCTTAAAGGGGCCTTGTTCACGCTCATTGGAATAATTTTTTTCTACGAAAATTCACTAATCAATTAAAAAATATTCAAAACCTTCTCTAAATATAGAAGTAGATACCTTTTCTGTGGCTGCACAGAGAAAATTCGTTTGCCTGTCAATGCTGTAGAAAAAGGAAGGTACATGCCAAATTTTATCAAAATCGGCCCATTATTTTTTGAGTTATCGGTGATATATATATATATATATATATATATATATATATATATATATATATATATATATATATATATATATATATATATATATATATATATATATATATATATATATATAAACATATTAAAATTGAAACTGACCCCGGATATGCGTTCTAGGGGTCCTAGTTCGCGCTCATTTGCAAAATTTTTTCGAAATTTCAATTTTGGGATCTCCGCCATAGAGAATCTTTTCTACGAAAATTCACTAAAAAGAATATGAATAGCGAGCATTGACTAACAATAGGAACGACAAAACAGACAAGACGGTCTAAACCGTGTATGTTAGGCAGAAATGGTACGTTATCTGCAGAAGGTATCATTGACTAATAGCTATTTACAAAGACTAAATCTGTTTGTTATAATAATTAAACTAGGGGAACAGGAAATGTAATGTTAAGTGGCCTCACGTTATAAGGGTGATGAATGTAGCAGGAGACCACGTAAGGAACGTAAAAAGAAATGTTTGTTATAATAATTAAACTAGGGGAACAGGAGATGTAATGTTAAGTGGCCTCACGTTATAAGGGTGATGAATGTAGCAGGAGACAACGTAAGGAACGTAAAAAGAAATGTTGCACGGAAATTTCAAGTAATTTATTAGGTCACATAAATAAAAGTTACATAGAGAGCGAGCATTGACTAACAGTGTAAATTAAAGGTACAATCATAGCAAATGGACACACGATGCCTAGTAAGAGGATGCTTCTACAATTTTCATTCTCGATAGAACAGACTGGTGAGCCTTGCAAATGAATAATAAAGAAGCAAGAGAGAAAATAAACCGAAAGTGAAGCTACAGGAACGTCTTATGCGGTGGAATACAAGTAAGTTTTTGTAGGGTGATATGTATGTAAAATAGTATAGCGGTAGCAGTAAGAGTAAGCAAAGCGTCATGTTAAGAGTAAAGACTGTAACAGAGGCAGAAGCAGAAGTCATTGGAAGCCACGTGTGTTCGGTAAGAGCAAATTTTAGGAAGAAACTATTGACTTTTAATCATAATAATAGACTAAAAACGATGCGAGTTGTAAGGAAAATAGAAATGATCTGGAACAAAGTATTTTCTTATAACTTCTTTTCTTGTAACGTAGAAATCTAAATTTTGGTGTATAGCTTACTTTTTATATCGCAAACCTACCCACCACATTTGGTTATCATAGCTTTTTCATTTTTTGAGATGAAAATTTTTTTCGAATGAAAACCCAAAATTTTTCCGGAAAACCTCGTCCGATTTTCCTGACTAACGAACTTGTCCAAGCCATTTACAAAAGGAGGGTACGTGCCAAATTTTATCAAAATCGCCCCTTATTTTTTTTGAGTTATTTATTTATATTATAACATATTAAAATTGAAACTGACCCCGGATATGGGTTCTAGGGGTCCTATTTCGCGCTCACTTGCAAAAAAATTTAAAAATTCAAAAGTCGAGATCTCCCCATTAGTGGATTTTTTCTACGAAAATTCACTAAAATGCAGAAAGGTCTTAAAAAAATAACTTCATAATTTTACCGAAATGATATTTCTTTTACTTTCTGAAATCTCCTTGACGTGCGAGCATAAATGAAACACTCTGTATTAGCGGGTCCCAAATGTGGGTTGTAGGAGGTAATTCGTTTCCGCTTAAAGTTTTTTTTTCTTTAAAATATATGGACTTTTCTAGAGCGACTTATTTTTATTAAAATTCACTAAAATTTCAAATGACACTTTTACTGTAGAATTATTTTAATTTATAGTATGTACTTAAAACTCCAACTAAAAATAATTGACATTCACTTCTCTTGTTTGAGCGCTCTATAATTTAATCTTGAGTTTCAAATAATGAATCAGAGGTATGAAGAGGTAAGTATAGACAACAGAGAATACCTCTGTGTATTAAAAGTTCGTGGATCTCTACCTACCATGTCGGTAGTGCCATCTTTTAAAGTGTTTATATACCACAATTACATAGTTTTCAGCTTATAATAATTAAATGAGTGAAGTATGGAATCTGTTGTGAGCACTGATAAGTACAATTTGGAGATTTAAATTCAACACAATATAGTTTTCAGACCTGACGATCGTTCCGCGAACAAGGTAAGCGTACTGCGAGGTGTTAATAAGCTATTATTCATCCCTCTGATGATACCATTTTTTTAGCGAAACGATGAAACGATCACTAGGTCTGAAAACTATATTGTGAAAAATTGGATATTTCAAGTTGTACTTTAATAATTAAATGTTATGTCACGGGAATTTTTTTTTACGTAAAAGGATGACACTGCTATTCATTGATGGTTGTGGCATTACTTAGTGAAACCGTTTCGTACTAAATATAGGCGTCCAGACTTTTTGTTTGTTCTCACAAGTGCTTATTTCCTCCTTTGCAACTGTTTTTGCCTTTTACGACATCGTCAGGAGCTGTTTAAACTGTTTATATGCCTTCATGACAATTACAAATAAAAATTCGCGATATTTGAGGACTTATATTTTATATATTTTTTCTATATAGGGTGGCGCATTGAAAACGAAACAGACCGACTTGCGCCCAGATAATATTTTTTTAAGAGACGCTGAAACACGTCAATTTTATAATTGAGGGGTACATGTTTTGAGATAAAACTCAACTTTGTCATATCAATCCCTTAAGGGTGGTGATAACAACTATTATATTTTAAATAGGGAACATGGGTCGAGTGTTACACCATTTGAAAGCTCTTTATTTTCTGAAATCAGCACACTAATTTGTTTGGAAGTTTTATCAACTCGTTTAAAAATTATTTACAGTTGAAAATGCAAAAACGCATTTCACTCATTCCGATAAGAAATGTGCTGAAAGTCAATGTTTTGTTGGTTTTTAAACAAAAAATTGACTATCAGAACATTTATTATCGGAATGAGAGAAATGCGGTTTATTATTTCAGTTTATCGGTCAGTTTGATACTTGATAGTATTACCGAAAATTAATTTCACAATGGTGTATTCTGTAGAAGAAAGAGTTGAAATAATTACTGTTTTTTTCAAAAACAATGACTGTGCCAACCGTACCGCAAATTTGTTTAATGAACGACATCCGAACAGACATGTTAACAGAAAATACATTTTGGAGTTAGTTGCAAAGTTTCGACAGTGGTTCAGTAGCCAACAAAAAAACGGGATCCTGAACGTGAATTTCCGGTTAGAAATGAGACTACTGAGATTGAAGTTTTAGGACAAATTGATGCAGACCCAACTTTGAGCACGAGAAAATTGGCCACTGTGTCAAACATCAAAAGAAGAACTATTCAGCGAATATTGAAACATCATAAATTTCACTCGTACAAAATTCATCTTGTACAACAACAGAATGAAGATGATTTTGATCGACGGCTGGAGTTTTGTGAAGTTATGACTGCACGAATAGCTGATAACGAGAACTTTCTGTTTAGTATCTGTTTTTCAGACGAGTGTACGTTTTTTTAAACTCTACAGTCAATTGTCATAATTGTAGTTATTGGGCAGATAATAATCCAAGAAATTTTCACGAAGTCCACACTTAAACTCCGCAGAAATTGAATGTCTGTACTGGCATTTTTGGAGACCGTTTAATCGGACCAATTTTTCTTGATGGCAATTTGAGTAGCGAAACGTATTTGGAGTTACTATAAGATATCATTTACCATCTACTAATTGACATTGTTGAAAACGATGATCGCTATCAAGAAAATCAATTAGTGTTTCAACAAGATGGAGCTCCTTTGCATTTTTCACAACGTGTTAGGGAGTTTTTGAACAAAAAGTTTTCAGAGCAATGGATTGGGCGTAGATGTGCTATTGAGTGGCCCCTAGATCACCGGATTTAATTACTTTAGACTTCTTTCTATGGGGCCATTTAAAAAGTAGAATTTTCGCAACAGAACCGGAGTCTCTGAAATAATTACGACGACGTATTGTTGAATAATGCCGTCTAATAACTCCACAAATGCTCCAGAATGTCAGAGCTCGTTTTGAACAAAATTTGTACCTTTGTATGGAAGCTGGTGGTCAACAATTTGAACACTTACTTAACTGAATAAACATTTTTGAACGTTTGGTTTTGTTTTTTTGTTTTTTTTTAACGAAAAATTGACTAATTAGTGCATTTCTTATCACAATGAATGAAATACGATCTTGCAACTGTAAATAATTTTTAAACAAGTTGATAAAATTTCCAAAAAAATTTGTGTTCTGAATTCAGAAAAGAAAGAGATTTCAAGTGATGTAACACTCGATCCATGTTTCCTATTTAAAATATAAGGGTTGTTATCACCACCCTTAAGGGGTTGATGTGACAAAGTTGAGTTTTATGTCAGAACATGTCCCCCTCAATATTAAAACTGACGTGTTTCAGCGTTTCAAAAAAAATAATTATCTGGACCCAAATCGGTCTGTTTCGTTTTTAATGCGCCACCCTGTATATGAGCAACTTTATTTTATAATTTTCTGTTATTTTATACGTATTTTTGTTTTGTTTTTCTTTTTCAATGTAAGTCTTTCTGAGATTATAGCCAATCACAAACGCCAGGAAGCAGTTTCACCTCACTATCCTGGAAGATCCGTAAAGAAAATAGGAATCTTTAGCGTGCCCAGCATCGCAGGAATTCAACTGACCAAAACGCAGCGCGACATCCCCGAGTGAGACTAATTTTGCAGTATGTACTGAAAAAGTTAAATAATCTCCTAACGAGAGTTAAAGCCAGGACCAGTTAAAAGAGACACGTTCTTACTATTGAGCCACCCAGGTTACGATATTTTTTGCGGAAAGAATTAGCACAACAGTGAATAGTGGTTAAAAGGAAGCTGATTAAAAACGGCAGCTGTTTAATATAATATATTTTTTTCATAAACATGACATAATAATAATAATAATTATTTACCTTTAATTGTTACATCCTGGGTCATAATAAATATAAAATGCAAGGTAGAATTACATAAAATAAGTCTTGACGCAGCAAATGCGTTATGGAATTAAATTTTCATAAAAATATCTTTAATAGCAAATATGTCTTCTGTCTTCTTTTAGTGAATTTTCTTTTAAAAAATTCACTAATGAGAAGATTCCCACTCTTAAATTTTGAAAAAAATTCTTCAAATGAGCGCGAACTAGGCCCTCTAAAACCCACATACAGGTCAGTTTCAACTGTTATATATTATATATATATATATATATATATATATATATATATATATATATATATATATATATATATATATATATATACACAGAAAACTCAAAAAATAATGAACGATTTTAATCAAATTTGCTAAGTACCTTTCTTTTGCAAGTGGCTTAGACAAGTCCGTTAGCTAGAAAAATCGTCCCAGGCTTTCCAGAAAAATTTGGTGTTTTCTTTGTGAAAAAATTTATATCTCCGGAAATAACAAAGTAAGGACAACCAAATTTGGTGCGCGTATTTCTAATATAAATGATATAAATATGTATATCTAATAATAATATAAGTATAAAAATATACCAAAATTTAGGTCTTTAAGTTCAAAGACAAAAAGTTATAAGCATTTAAATAAAATTGGTTTCCCTCAAAACGTCAAAGCGGCGATTTGCAGCGTCAAAACTGGCAACATTTAGGCAAAGAGTCTGAAACAAATACGGATTATCTAACAAGAAGAGCGTTCTGCAAACCCTTAACTTTCAGCTTCAATCATCATCGTCCTTCATTTTACTAAAGTGTTTCCAGAAAATTCATTTCTGATAGACCCAGCCTAATCCACGACAGGCAGTATGTATCTCGTCAGCGCAGATCAACTACCGACCTCCTTTTCTTTGTCTTCCATTCTTGGAACAAGTTTATGGAACTACACAGTGAATCACAGATTGTCCCTCTAGACATATCCAAAGCATTCGCCAAGGTCTGGCACGCAGCACTGCTTAATAAACTTCCAGCCTTTAGCCTACCACCAAAACTCTGTACCTGGACAGCAAATTTTCTCTCCAACCAAAGCATTTTTGTTGTCGTGAATGGCCATTACTCTAAACTATATCCAAGTAATGCAGTAGTCCCTCAAGGTTCAGCTTTAGCCCCTATCTGTTTATTCTCCACAACAATGACCTCCTTTCTAGCACATTCAACCCAGTTCACAGTTACGCGGACGACAGCACCCTCCACTCAAATATACAATATTCTAAGCCTGTCTCTTTAGCCCAATTAGATGAGGATCGCAGAGTCATGGAGAGTTCTGTCTCTGTGGATCTCCAAAAAATATTAGACGGGGAAAGTAGAAATCTTGTACAATTCGACTCCATGAAATTTCAGTCGTGTTTTCTATCTCTTAAGAGATACACCTGCCCTAGACCCATCACAAGGACAACCAAGTTATTCAAAGTAATGAGTCTTTTTCACTTGTTGGCATTTCTGTGGATCAAAATGTCAATTGGCACCAACATGTCACATCAAATTCAGAAGCGGCTGCTAAGAAATTAGGTTTATTCTTCCGGGCTTGTGAATACTTTTCACCAGCTAATCTCTATACCTTATATACTTCACAAATAAGGTCAAACCTCGAATACTGCTCCCACATCTGGGGTGCCGCTGCCGCTTCAACACTCGCTATCCTGGACTCCATTAGGAAGAAAGCAATACGTCTCATCGGTGACGCTACCCTCACCCAAAGGCTGCCATACCTTGCCCACCGACGTGGCGTTGGTGACCTCTCTCTCTTTTATAGATATCTGTACAGGCACTGCTCAGAGGAGCTTTCTTCCATTGTTCCTCCCACTGCTGCCCCCAACAAATCTACCAGGGGAACAGAGCGAATGCACCCTTTTACTGTCCAGGTGACCAGACATAGAACGTCTTGTTATGCCCGCTCTTTTGTCCCAAGGACTTCCAAGTTGTGGAATTCCTTGCCGGCACATGTTTTTCCTTCTCCTCCGAACCTCCAAACCTTCAAGTCCAGAATTAACAAGTTGCCTCTTCCCTCCTTGTCGACACCCACGGTACGATTGTATTTAGGCTGTAAGCCCTCGTGGTGTGTTGTTGAAATATAAAAAAACCTTTCTCTGATGCTTTGGCAGTAGTTTTAGTTAACTTTATGGTTTAAAAGTCTATAATTTTGAGCGTTACTTTTCGTAGAAAAAATTCGTTAATGGGGAGGCCTAAACTGTTTAATTTTAAAGATTTTTTCAAATAACTGCAAACTAGGCCCCCTAGAAGCCATATTCAGCTTTAGTTTCAGTTTGCATCTGTTTACATATATACAGGCTGGCGCATTTCTACGGTAAAGCTTAATTTAATTGTTATTAGGCAAGATACGAGACAAAGTTGTATACGTTAATTATAAGGTGAGTTGCATCTTATAAAATTATTTTGACAGTGGGTGGCCCACTGATACCCACCGTAAGTGGGTTTTGGTAGTTAATTTTCATTAAATGCTTCAAATTTAAATAACTCAATTTGTTATTAACCTAAGGTTTGTTGGCTAGGAAACCAGATCTCTCGAGGATATTTTAAGTTTATTTTCGCAATTTTTTGTACATATTCAATCAGTATTTTGATAAAATATGTTACATTATTTCTACTATATATGTTATACCGGTAACCACATTGATGCCTGCATGCATTAAAGACATATTTGCTATGAAAAACATTTTAATGAAAATTAACTTCCTTAACGCACTTGCTGTGTCCAGATTTTTATTTAAACAGGCATCAAATTTGGTTACCAGTACAACATATATAGTAGAAGTAATAATGCAACATACTTCATCAAAATAACTGCATTGTTTGAAAGCGGACAAAACTTCTCCGAAAAAAAAAAACTTAAATGTTCCTGAAAAAACTGGTTTTCTAGCCAACGAACTCTACGTTAAAAGCAAAGTGAGCTCTCGAAATTTGAAGCTTTTAATGAAAATTCCCTACCAAAACACATTTACTGCGCCCAGAATCTTTTTACAAACATGCAATTCCGATACATTTCGATGAAAAATGCAAGAATATAAGGGGTGTTCGATTTAGATTACTAGTTCAAAAACAAATCCTTTATTACCATGAATTGTGTTGCTGGCTAATCAATCCTTATTTATAGACTCTACAGAATACGCCTTTCATTACGTTTAATGCATATATCAATTATGTACGCTCAAACTAGCAATTTGACTAAATGGATGGCATGCTTTTTTCACAAGAGTAGAAGTAGAAGCTTCATTATAGCTACTGACCTGAAATGTAACGCTGAAAATTGCTTGCATTCAATGGCTTTTACCATGTATTGATTACGTTTAGTGGATCTTGTACTCTCCAAAAGTAATGTATTATTATTGTTAATCAACAGGAGTAACGCACCTTGTGAAAATACAAAACACACCACTCTGACAATCCATGAATGCTCTTCTGTAAATTCTCGCTATCACTCATGGTTGAAATAACACGAAAGATTTTTAATCATCAGCAAACAACGAGAGTCAGCTATCCTTTTCGACAGGTCATTAAGAACAAGTAAAAGCAGCAATGGCCCTAAGTTTGACGGCACCCCAGAGGGTAGCAAAAACAAAGCGGACTCGCTTCCGCTATAAACCACATTTTGTATCCTTCCAATTAAATAAGATGTAAACAATTTAATCAAATCAAGAGAAAAGCCATACATATAAAGCTTATACAAACGAACTTTGTAGTTCACCAAGATAAATATACAGAGGACGCAGGACCTCACATAATGAAATAAGAAATAGAATATGTACTTAAACAGGCCGAATATGGGAAGGCTAGTGGACACGACGAGATTCCCGTGAAGCTGCTCCAATCGATCAACAGAAAATCTATCACAATCATGCTAGAGCTATTTAACAACATATATAAAACTGAAATAATACCAAAAGGTTGGCTGCATTCCACGTTCGTCCTAGTTCCAAAAAAGCCAACGCAAAAGAATGCAGCGAACATCGTACTATAGCCCTGATGAGTCACACGCTAAAGCTTTTTTTTTGAAGATAATATACATTAGAAGTTTCAAGAAATTAGATGAGGACATCGGTGATACTTAAATGGGATTTAGAAAAGAAATAGGTACTCGAAAAGTTTTGTGGAATGAAGGTCTTGTCCCAGAGATGTATTGATATAAGCCAGGAAGTATATGCTTGCTTTGTTGATTTTGAGAAGGCATTCGAAAGGGTACAGCATAACCGCTTAATACAAATTCTAATGAATAAGAATATAGAGAGAAGGGATATAAGAATAATCCTTAATTTGTGTTGGAATCAATTATCGAAAGTGAAAGTTGAAAACAACCCAATACCAGAAATTTTAATATGTCGAGGAGTGCGCTAGGGTTGTGTGCTCTCGCCTCTTCTGTTAAATCTGTATAGAGAAACCATTTGCCAAAAATCAGTATCGGAAATATCCAAAGGCTTGGTGATAAATAGAGAGGCTTTCAATAATATTAGATGCGCAAGTGACACCGTCGTATTAGCAGACACAATAGGAGAACTACAATATCGAGTAAAAAAACCTTAATATTAAATGAAATAATTGCGGCTCAAAAATAAATCTCAAGAAAGCCAAACTCATGGTAATAACAAAAAACCAGAACATTAGAGCTAATCTCGTTATCAACGATACACAAATTAAAAAAAATACCGTCCTATAAATACTTGGGTGAATGGATCACGGATGATACCCACCAAACGAAGGAGATCAAAAGCCGTATTGAAATTGCCAGAACAGTATTCAACAAAATGATAAATATATTCTGCAACCGGTATATCAGCATTAGTCTACACATCCGTATATTGAACTGCTACGTTTTCTCCACTCTTCTTTACGGAGTTAAAGCTTGGACATTGAAGAGCAGAAGCATAAAAAACATAGAAGCTTTTGAAATGTGGTGCTACTGGCGTATTCTCAAAATCTCGTGGGTGGATCGTCTGGAGAACGCAAGCTTACTGCAAAGACTAAACAAACAACAAGAACTACTAAAAAATATCAAGAAGAGAAAGATGGAGTACATGGGTCATATCATGAGAGGAGCGAAGTATGCGTCACCTATTAATATCATGCAGGGAAAAATCACAGGTAGAGGGATCACAAGTATGAAAAAAACGTCGTAGCTGCACAATCTACGCAAACGGCACGGATGCAGCTCAAATTAACTTTTTAGAGGGGCAACAAATAAGATAATATTGGCTATGATGATTTACAATCTCTGATATGACGGGTACGAGAAAAAGAAGAAGGTCCACCTTATCGAATGCCTTCTTAAAATCTCCATGTATGGGGTCCAGCTGACCACCAGCACATTGCCTCGCTTTAGACCTGAGTAAAAAGGGCAAGATTGGTAGTCGCAGGAAAATATGCAGTTTGTTTGAGATCAGATGTTGTACCTGTGAGAATTTTTTATAATACAAAAATTCTCTCAAAAATTTTGAAATAATAATTTTCGACGAGTTTTCTTAAGCCGGACTTAAAAACAGAAATAACTTTGCCAATTTTCCATAGTGAGGGATACGGGCATTTCATTAGAATTAGATTCAACACATAACATAGGGGGTTTAATTAAACATTCCATACAGCCCCTAATCACATATAAGGGGATATCATCGACATCCATAGCACCACCAATCTTTAATTTTTTGATGGATTCTTCAACGCTTTTAGGCGTGATTTTTTTAATAAAAAGCACATCAATATTCCCACCAACCGATATATTCTGAAATTTTGTACATGTGCTACGTCATTAAGTACTAAGATGTAAATATCATTAAACGTTTAAACTTTATACAGGTTCTCAGTAGTCATGGTCTTTTTTCAAGTTTTTACATAGGGAGGTATACTGGCATTTCACTAGAATAAGACTAAACACATAACATGGGGGTTTAATTAAACATTCCATACAGCCCCTAATCACATATAATGCAATGTCATGGACATCCATAGCACCACCAATCTTTAATTTTTTGGTGGATTCTTCAACGCTTTTAGGCGTGATTTTCTGAAAAAGAAGGACATCAATATTCCCATTAACTCATATATTCTGAAATTTTGTACATGTGCTACATCATTAAGTACTAAGATGTAAATATCATTAAACGTTTAAACTTTATACAGGTTCTCAGTAGGCATGGTCTTTTTTCAAGTTTTTACATAGGGAGGGATACTGGCATTTCACTAGAATTAGACTAAACACATAACATGGGGGTTTGATTAAATATTCCATACAACCCCTAATCACATATAAGGCAATATCATCGACACCCATAGCACCACCAATCTTTAATTTTTTGATGGATTCTTCAACGCTTTTAGGCGTGATTTTCTGAATAAGAAGCATATCAATATTCCCATTAACCCATATATTATGATATTTGGTACTTGTGCTACGTCATTAAGTACTAACATGTAAATACCATTAAACGTTTAAGCTTTATACAGGTTCTCAGTAGTCATGGTCTTTTATCAAGTTTTTACATAGGGAGGGATACTGGCATTTCACTAGAATTAGACTAAACACATAACATGGGGGTCTAATTAAATATTCCATACAGCCTCTAATCACATATAAGGCAATATCATCGACACCCATAGCACCACCAGTCTTTTTTTGATGGATTCTTCAACGCTTTTAGGCGTGATTTTCTGAATAAGAAGCATATCAATATTCCCATTAACCCATATATTATGATATTTGGTACTTGTGCTACGTCATTAAGTACTAACATGTAAATACCATTAAACGTTTAAGCTTTATACAGGTTCTCAGTAGTCATGGTCTTTTATCAAGTTTTTACATAGGGAGGGATACTGGCATTTCACTAGAATTAGACTAAACACATAACATGGGGGTCTAATTAAATATTCCATACAGCCTCTAATCACATATAAGGCAATATCATCGACACCCATAGCACCACCAATTTTAATTTTTTGATGGATTCTTCAACGCTTTTAGGCGTGATTTTCTGAATAAGAAGCATATCAATATTCCCATTAACCCATATATTCTGAAATTTTGTACATGTGCTACGTCATTAAGTACTAAGATGTAAATATCATTAAACGTTTAAGCTTTATACAGGTTCTCAGTAGTCATGGTCTTTTTTCAAGTTTTTACATAGGGAGGGATACTGGCATTTCACTAGAATTAGACTAAACACATAACATGGGGGTCTAATTAAATATTCCATACAGCCTCTAATCACATATAAGGCAATATCATCGACACCCATAGCACCACCAATTTTAATTTTTTGATGGATTCTTCAACGCTTTTAGGCGTGATTTTCTGAATAAGAAGCATATCAATATTCCCATTAACCCATATATTCTGAAATTTTGTACATGTGCTACGTCATTAAGTACTAAGATGTAAATATCATTAAACGTTTAAGCTTTATACAGGTTCTCAGTAGGCATGGTCTTTTTTCAAGTTTTTACATAGGGAGGGATACTGGCATTTCACTAGAATTAGACTAAACACATAACATGGGGGTTTGATTAAATATTCCATACAGCCTCTAATCACATATAAGGCAATATCATCGACACCCATAGCACCACCAGTCTTTTTTTGATGGATTCTTCAACGCTTTTAGGCGTGATTTTTTTGAATAAAAAGCTCATCAATATTCCTACCACCCGATATATTCTGAAATCTTGTACATGTGCTACGTCATTAAGTACTAAGATGTAAATATCATTAAACGTTTAAGCTTTATACAGGTTCTCAGTAGTCATGGTCTTTTTTCAAGTTTTTACATAGGGAGGGATACTGGCATTTCACTAGAATTAGACTAAACACATAACATGGGGGTCTAATTAAATATTCCATACAGCCTCTAATCACATATAAGGCAATATCATCGACACCCATAGCACCACCAATCTTTAATTTTTTGATGGATTCTTCAACGCTTTTAGGCGTGATTTTCTGAATAAGAAGCATATCAATATTCCCATTAACCCATATATTATGATATTTGGTACTTGTGCTACGTCATTAAGTACTAACATGTAAATACCATTAAACGTTTAAGCTTTATACAGGTTCTCAGTAGTCATGGTCTTTTATCAAGTTTTTACATAGGGAGGGATACTGGCATTTCACTAGAATTAGATTCAACACATAACATGGGGGTTTAATTAAACATTCCATACAACCCCTAATCACATATAATGCAATATCATCGACACCCATAGCATCACCAATCTTTAATTTTTTGATGGATTCTTTAATGCCTTTAGGCGTGATTTTTTGAATAAAAAGCACATCAATATTCCCACCAAACGATATATTATGAAATTTTGTACATGTGCTACGTCATTAAGTACTAACATGTAAATACCATTAAACGCTGAAGCTTTATACAGGTTCTCAGTAGTCGTGGTCTTCTATCAAGTTTTTTTACAACCGCTCTGACTTTTTTAACTTTAGAATTGAAATGCTTACACTCTTCCAAGCTTTTCTGTAATTTTGCTTTTTTTCACAACGGTAACCATGTTCAAATTATGTAGCAGAAGATTCAGCTTTCAGGTAGAAAGCGCAATTTTTTTTTGTTCACCTTTGTTATGCAGTAAAGTTTTCAGGCATATATAAACGTGACGCAGTTCTATAATTCTCGCTCAAATTTTTAACTAATAAATTTTTCAAATACGAGTACTTTCTACAAAATGAAACTTAATATTGAACGAAACATTAAAAAAAAAACTCGGGACGCAGCAAGTGCGTTATGGTCGTGAATTTTCTTAAATATGTTTTTATTGCAAATATGTCTGTTTCCTTTTTATTTAAGAAAGCAGGCATCAAATTTGGTTACCAGTATAATCTATATAGTAAAAACAATGTGCCATGTTTCATCAAAATAACTTTATTGTTTGAAAATGTACAAAAATTTCCGAAAGTTAACTTAAAGTGTTCCCGAAAAAACTCGTTTCTTGGTCAACCTTATAGGTTAATAGCAAATTGAGCTATTCAAATATTAAGCATTTGATCAAAATTCGCTACCATAACGCACTTACTGCGTCAAGAATTTTTCTTCTTACAAACATGCATTATATTTCGATGGAAAATGCAATAACATAAGGCGTGTTTGATTAAAAAAAAAGAAAATTACAATTTTTTTTCATATCTTTATAATAACAGATATATTGAGCTTTATTGATTTTTTTACGAAAATTCTACAAAAATTATATACCATTAAACGATAAACTCTATAGCTAAGAATACTCCCAAGCATCAGAGAAAGGGTCTATTTGAAATGAAGTTTCTGGAAATATTTTATTAAAATGAAGGACAATGACGGTTGAAACTAAGACTTCAGGGTTTGTAAAACATTCTTCTTGAGACATCTTATTTCCATAGCCCGTATTAGATTCAAGTTATTTGCCTAAATGTTGCAAATTTTGACGTTTAAATCGCAACTTTGACGTTTTCTGGAAAACCATAATTTTTTTTTAATGCCTATAACTTTTTTGTCTTTTGACCTACAGAGCTAAATTTTGGCGCGTAGCTTACCTATAAGGATGTACCAAATTTGTTTGCCCTTACTTTGTTAATTCCGGAGATATAAATTTTTTTCGAAAGAAAACATAAAATTTTCCGGGAAAACCTGGACCGATTTTCCTGGCTAACGAACTTATCCAATCCATTTGCAAAAGGAAGGTATTCACCAAATTTAATCAAAATCGGCCCATTATTTTTTGAGTTATCGGTGTGATACACACACACATATATATATATATATATATATATATATATATATATATATATATATATATATATATATATATATATATATATATATATATAAACATATAAAAATTTTAACTGACCCCGGATTTGTGTTCTGGGGGGCCTAATTAGCGCTTATTTGAAGAAATTTTTTCAAAATTCAAAAGTCGGGATCTCCTCATTAGTGAATTTTTTTAAAGAAAATTCACTAAAACTACATTTTTTCTTGGAAATGTCCCTCTCCTTGCTGTATGCACGCACAGAATCTCTTTCTCATTAACCTACAGTCTGCCTGAAAATCTTCCTGAGTTTCAAAGTCGTCTGATAGAGTCGTTGTTAATTTTGTGTTTGTAATGGGGGAAACTAACGTCTTCGGACGTCTTCAGAAATAAGAATCAATAATTCAAAGATAATTTCCATACAGAATAAAATTATAGAACAGTTTTCAAACACCAGAGTTTCCTCTCTTTTGAGGACTACTTACATAAATCCGCCCACCTGTGGCGTCAAGGGAAGCTTTATCGAGTATGTAATATTTAAAAAGTAGATTTTCCAAGTAGGATTCTTAGGAACTAAAAAAAACAGTACTGAGTCTGAATCTGTAGCTTTGTTAAAATATTATTTAATTTTCTGTTCTTAAAAAAATACAAACGTTAAATATATATAAAATTTATGGTCACAAAATAAGCGCAAAATATAAATTATTATTCAGTGCAAAAATAAATATTATAAATATGTACAAATCTAACAATTCTTCTTATGTACAAATGGTAGATGGATAAATTTGAAACTAGTTGTAGCTTGCCTCTTATTATTTTTAAGAATCTGGTAATATTGATTTCTTTGATGAAGTTTCTGGCAAAGCCTTAACGCTTCTACTATTACTTCTGTATTGATTCCATCCATTGTAGGCAAGACTTTGAGCATTATCATCCTTAAAATTGACATCTCTTCCGTAACCTCCCCCACCATAATAATAGCTGTCATGGTAATCTGTTGAGTATTGATGAGGTGGGTAAGCTATTCCAGACTGTGAGTAATGTGGAACATGGTGGTTGTTAACTGGTCCAAACGTAGATTGGAAATCTGGTTTGCAGAACTTGAAGTAAGCAATAAGACCAGGAATCACAATAGCCAAGAATCCCAGGAATTTTTTAAATGAGGCTAAACCCAGTATCAAAGGCAAGAAGAGAAGCAGCTTCAGTTTGAAGAGCTTCAGGACAATCAGCATTGGGATGAAGAGCTTCTTCAGCTGTTTTCGTTCTGAAATTATTAGTTAAGCAATTATAAATATTATCAGAGATGGAACTAGACGAAAATATATATCGCAATGGATAGAATTCCAATTTTCAACTCTTACTTTCTTTGAAATGGTATCAGTGCTTTATAACAGACTTTATTTCATAGATATTTCTGATCATATCAGAAGTTCATGATTCGTAAGACCTTTTTGTTGTAATAAAATTGAATAAAACACATAAAAAATAGACATATATTATATAAAGGCTCGTCTAACAGTGCGTGCAAGTTCAATATATCCTTTATCATTCAATAATAAAAATGAACAATTTGGGGAAAAAGTGGCAGGTACTAGCCTTAACTACGAACTAAAGTCATTTTGCATCTACATGGTGTATAAGTTAGATACAACCCAAACTTCACTTTTTTAAATAGTGCACCCTGTATATTGTTTCATTTTTGAATTCCTCTTGTTTTGCCGATTCATACAGTATAAGTTGTTGGGGTATATACAGAGTCGTTCAAAAGTTATGGTCATTTTTCGAAACATCAGAGGCACATTTGACGATCTGTATCTTCATTAGTATGTCAGCATGCCACAAAACTGAAAAAGTGTTCTTCTCTCAACTTCAGTAAATACAGAAAGAATTCCTTGAAAACAGTATACAGGTGAGTAAAAACACTGGAGTCAAGTTTTCTCGATAAATTCAAATGGAACACTCTGTACATTATTATCAATTTCGATACGACAACAAATTTACTTTTAGTTTTATAAGTATTTCCTGTATCCAAAACCAGTTGTTACGTACTTCCTAGACTCTTGGCCTATGGTTACGTTGCCAGTTCTTTTGATGTGGTATGCAGTCACTGAGAGGGTTGTTAAATAAATAAGATAAGGTCAAAATTCAGGGTTCAAATATATAATCATTCGAATTAAATAAATAAAATAAAACTTAATAGCTCTATGATTTCTAATCTATCCTACTCTAAAATCTACGATTTTCCGAACTGTCACTATAAGATAACGTAAAAGTTCAAACTAAAATATAATATAATCATGCGAATTAGATTACCTCCTACCATATGACGTATCTCCTAACAAAATCTAATATGTGATTCTTCCTCTATGATTTCTAATCTATACTACTCTACAATCTATACTACCCTACAATTCCCGAACTGTCACTTTCTAGCATCGAACTAATGAACTAACTAACCTCTTAGCATATGACATATCTCCTAACAACAAAATTTAATGAAACAAATAACTTCTACTCTTCTTAACCCGCACTATTCGGTGATAAAAGGAAATATTAAATTGTTTCCCAAAATTGCAGTTGCAGTTTTGTTTACATCAGACATATAAAATTAGTACACCCGCAATTAATGGATAATTATGCGAATTCCAGGTAAGCTAATGCTAACACTAATACTGTAAAAATGTGAACTCTGGTTTCAACATTTACTTATTGCCGATCCTTAAAACTATTTACATAAAATTACGACTTAGCTGTCTATTCCAGGTACGGCTCCAAGACCTCACTAATTACACTTGTTCCCATAACTAATAACTGTCCATGAATATAATTTGGTTTTCCAACTCAATCAGCTACTGATGAACGAATGTGATAATCCCATACTAGCCACACTTGGTTTTATGCATGCAGCATAACAACCAGAACCGTTCAAAAGACAGAATCCAAGCATAAGAAATCTAGAAATACTGAAATACAGGAACCCCGATACAAAAATTTACCAGGAATCCAAAAAACAGGCCGGAAGAGAAAACCCTAAAATGTTCAAAATATGAAGGCAACCATGGTTATTTAATTTCAATCTCCAATCACTTACCCAGGCATAGGGGTTTCCTCACTTATACAAATAGCTTCAACTAAATTCTTAAAATCATAATTGTGAAAATTCTCTAACATTTATATTTTCCATTTAAGTATCTTAAATATTCACTACAAGAACTTGCGAGAGAATAATACTAAGAGTGTATAAATCAACTGAAATTTCACGCCATCCTTATCTCTTGATAGCCTGGTTGATATGAAAATTGATTAAAATAAAATCAACTGGAAGATAATTAAATACAATTTTAAAGGAAATTCAAGTTCCCTTACTCGACTATAGGGGGAGACACCTTCCGGTGGCTGGCTTTCTTATCAGAAGAAAAATAGTAAACAACAGGATAGTAAACAAATGAAGATTTTAACCAAACTATGCATCCACCTAAAGTGCAATAATAGTGTAATAATAGTATTTAGTGTTTTTAAGTGTCCAGTGCATACAGAGAGTTTGTTAAAGAGGGTTTTGGTATCCTTTTTATATAGAATTTATGCAAAATAGTCATATACACGGCCAGACCGTAACACAGTATTTACTGAGATATTGGGTGTTTTTTAAGAAATAAAGGTGCGTTTATACCCAGGAACGAATTAGTGTATTATTTTTGTAACGCCTGTATACAGCTTCCTATCTAGGCTCCTCTCGGTTTTATTATTAATCGTCTGTTGGGGCACATGAAGAATTATATTAACCTTTGCGGTCACTACTTCTGAAAACCTAGTACTTATTCCGGCCTCGTTTTATTATTTCAGAAAACTAGCAAATGTCAGCTTGTCTCAACTGGGACATAATCGTTAAAGAATGTATTGTTAGCAATATACAAAATCATGGAGACAAAATATTCCTTATATACAAATAATAACTAGAAAAGAAAAAATAGAAAAATTTAACAAGTATAAATTAAAAACTATTTGATTTAATTATATTCAAATAAAACTTAAAGCTCAATTTAGAATGCATCAAACCACGGAAAAATGTGATAACAATCACATAACAACTAAACAAAATCAGTGAAAACTGGTTAATTAAGTGTTTTAAATGACCACCATTTTGCACAGCACATTTTTAGCGAGTTTCAAAAGAATAGTGAGCGTCTCGTAATGCACTTAAATTAATATTATCAAATACACCACGGATTCTTGTCTTCATATCTTCTTTTGTCGACCGTTCTGCCTGATAAACTAAATTTTTTACCTAACCCCATAACAATAGGTCCATCTTTGTTAGATCTGGTGACCTAGGCGGCCGTGCATTCGGTCTTGCTATCCCAATCCAGTGATCTGGAGAATGTTGGTTAAGAAAAGCATGAATGTTAGCCGTACGATGAACTGGGGCACCGTCATGCATAAACTACATATGATCACGTATGCTAACAGGCAGTTGGTCTAATAATGGACTAAGGTCTACTCTTAGAAACTGAAGATATCGCTTTGCAGTCAACCGTTCTTAAAAGAAATGCGGACCGATGACAAAATTTCCAATAATTTCACCCCAGACGTTAAGACACCACCTATTTTGACTGGTGGTGAGAGTAAATTGATGGTTTCCAGTAGAACAGTAGTGAAAGTTATGTCCGTTGACATCTCGGTTCTCATGAAATGTTGCTTCATCAGTGAACTACACAAAGTTGAAGAATCCTGTATCCCTTTGGGTTTCTTGCTGCGTCCAGTGACAAACTGATTGTCGCCTTTGATGATCATCATTGTACAGTTCTTGGAGGAGTTGAGTATCATATGGATGAAATTTGTGTTTACGTGAAATTCGTAAAACAGAGGTCTTACTGATATCAATTTCCCTTGCTATTTTTTTGAGCTGATATGAGGGTCTTATATCACTTTTAAATTTACTGTCAACTCTTTCTCGTCGTTCAAACCAAGCTTGGTTCTCTCAGTATTCTTGTATACTGTGTTGTTCGTGTCGTTGAGACGTTGTAGCATTCTCTCAAGAGCGTTTCTGTATGGTTGTCTTCTACTGGGATATTTCTCATGATAGATTCCGGTCGCGAATAAAGAGTTTTTGTTACTTGCTCCTAACACATAAATCATATCAATCATTTCTTGTCGAGAGGAAATCATTTCAGCGTCTTGTTAATAATTCAAATACGAGAAAATAGCTACTCGATAGTTTAAGTTAATGTTTGACAAGTAAGTCAATATATTGTTTATTTCGCATAGTTGCGATATAATTCATTAATTAGTTCCTGTGTATAAATGTACCTGCTTTATTAAAAAACACTCAATATCTCAGTAAATACCAGCTTTTGATATAGAGAAGACTTCATGAAACTAAAAGAACATTTGTTGATGTGTCGAAATTGGTTATAATATACCGGGCGGTACATTTGAGTTTCTCGAGAAAACTTGACTCGAGCGTTTTTACTCACGCTGTATACTGCTTACAAGGAACTCTTTTTGTATTGGTTGAAGTTGAAATAACAGCACTTTTTCAGATTTTTGGCATGATAGTGTTGTATGATGACATATTAATGAAGACGCAGGTCGTCAAATGTGCCTCTGATGTTTTATAAAAGTGGCCTTAACGACTCTGTATAACAACTACACAACAACTACACTGAATGAATCGGCAAAATAAGAGGAATTTAAGAATTAAACAATATACAGCGTGTACCATTAAAAAAAGGTAAGTTTGGGTTGTATCTAACGCAAGTATATGCAAAAATAATGTTAGTTTGTAGCTAACGTTAGTACCTACAACCATGCATTACACAGAAAACCTCTCTAGCCACTCAAAATCACTGTTTCTCTAAATCCTGTGACAAGGCCAGACTTGAAAAGGACAAAGCTCACAAAACGCTTCAACACAATCCCGGTCAAGAAAACCGTCAAGCATTTAAGGACGCAAGAAACCGCTAAGTCCGCATTCTTTCTGAGGTGAAAAAACTCGCTTAATAACCACATCAAAAACAAAGTCCTTACAAAGTCCAACGGCAGCAAACCCTTCTGGACTCTTGCTAAATCTATTGGGAATAACTTCTGCAAGAGCACGTTCCCACCTCTTGTTTCGGGGGACGAAATTGTTTCTACCGCCCTGGGCAAAGCTTAACTTATGGCCTCGTTGTTCGCCGACAATTCTACTCTCAACCCACCTACAAATGTTCAACCACCAATGTCCGTATAAAATGACGGATATCATTTTCAAAACTAAAAAGGTACGACAGATGCTCTCTTCTTTTAATACCACGTAAGCCTCTGGCCTTGACGAGATCCCAGCAATTGTTCTCAAAAATTGCGCACAAGAACTTGCTCCTGTCCCGACTCGTATCTTTCAGACATGTTACAATAGAGGCATATTCCCTAGTAACTGGAAAACTGCTCGAGTACAACCCGTCCCCAAGACAGGATCCAATGTGCTTCCTAGCAACTACAGGCCTATTTCTCGCCTTTCAGTCGCCTCTAAAGTGATGGAAAATGTATATAAACACCGAATTACTAAAATTTCTTGAAAAACACAGCATAATCCACGACAGGCAGTATGGATTCCGTCAGCGCAGATCAACTGCCAACCTCCTTTCCTTTCTCACCCATTCTTGAAGCAAGTCTATGAAAGTACAGTGTGAATCCCAGATTGTCGCTCTAGACATATCCAAAACATTTGACCAGGTCTGGCACGCAGCGCTGCTTAATAAACTTTCGGCCTATGGCCTACCACCAAAAATCTGTACCTGGACAGCAAATTTCCTCTCCAATCGGAGCATTTCTGTTGTCGTGGATAGTGATTCCTCTAAACTGTATCCAATTAATGCAGGAGTCCCTCAAGGTTGAGCTTTAGCCCCTACTTTGTTTCTTCTCCGCATCAATGACCTCCTATCTAGCACATCCAACACAGTTCACAGTTACACGGATAAAAGCACCCTCCACTCAAATATACAATATTCTAAGCCTGTCTCTTTAGCCCAATCAGATGAGGATCGTAGACTCATGGAGGGTTCTGTTTCTGTGGATCTTCAAAAAATATAAGACTGGGGAAGTAGAAATCTGGTACAATTCATATCCACCAAATCTCAGTCTTGCTTTCTATCTCATAAAAGATACACCAGACCTAGATCCATCACAATGAACAACCAAGTTATTCAAAGTAATGAGTCATTTTCACTTGTTAGCATTTCTGTGAATCGAAATCTGAATTGGCACCAACATGTCACATCAATTGCAGAAGCGGCTGCTATGAAATTAGGTTTCCTCTTCCGGGGTTGCAAACACTGTTCACCAGCTAACCTATATACCTTATATACTTTACAAATAAGGCCAAACCTCGAATACTGCTCCCACATCTGGGGTGCCGCTATCGCTTCTACACTCGCTATCCTGTACTTCATTCAGAAAAGAGCTATAAGTCTCATCGGTGACGTTACCCTCACCCAAAGGCTGCCATCCCTTGACCACCGACGTGCCGTAGGTGACCTGTCTCTCTCTTTTATAGATATCTGTACGGGTACTGCTCAGAGAAGCTTTCTTCCATAGTTCCTCCACCAGGTGCCCCCATCAGATATACTAAAGAAACAGAGCGAATGCACCCCTTTACTGCCCAGGTCACCTGACATAGAACATTTTGTTATGCCCGGTCTTTTGTTCCGAGGACTTCCAAGTTGTGGAACTCCTTGCCGGCACATGTTTTTCATTCTCCTCCAAACCTTCAAACCTTCAAGTCCAGAATTAACAAGTTGCCTCTTTCCTCCTTGTCAACACCCACGGTGCGATATTATTTAGGCTGTGAGTCTTCGTGGTGTGTTGTTGAAATAAAAAAATCACACCCTGATTACTTAAGGAATAATGCGCCGAGTTTAATAACATTCAGCAGGTACTTTCATTTTGTAAGTGACGGATAAGCTCGTTAGCCAGGAAAATCGGACTAGGTTTTCCGGGATGATTTTTTTTCCTTTTAGAAAAAAATGTATATCTCCAAAAATTTAAAAAAAAACAACTATGGTACCCAGTATAAAAAGTAAACTACATAATATAATGTAGACTTTTATCTTACAAGAAAAGATGTTATACGCATTTAATAAAAAAAGTTTGGTGCCAGATCATTTCTATGAAAATTCACTGCCATAACGTACTAGCTGCGTCCAGACTTTTTAGTTTTTAGAACAGTAATTGGCTTACTATTTCGTACACCAAACAATATAAAAATATAGAAGCCTTATGCTGTAGAATAAGCGTTGGTTTGAAAATTAAAAGGATTGCAAACTTTTGGTTAAAAAGACTACTGATATTTGAGTTTTATTTAGCTGTCTATTAAAAAGAAAGTCTGGACGCAGCAATTGCGTTATGGTAGTGAATTTTTATTAAAATGTTTTTAATAACAAATACGTCTTTGTTTTTTTAAGAAAGCAGGCATGAAATTTAGTTACCAGTATAATCTTTATAGTAGAAACGACAAAATTATGCGAAAATAAGCTTAAAATGTTCCCGAACAAACTGTTTCCCGGCCAACGAACGTTACGTTTAATATCAAATCGATCTATTTAAATTTGAAACTTTAGTGAAAATTTGCTACCATAACGCACTTGCTGCGTCCAGTTAAATTGAACCTAGTTACAGAAAATAACAAGCATTTGCGAAGCCACGAAAAAAGTCTACGGCTGTATTAAGTATGGAACGGTTTGACTAAGTTTGGGCAATAACAAACAACCAGATGTGGTATTCAAATTGAATTAAGTCTTCAAAGTTTTTATCTCGTCCTAATTGAATACAAAAACTTGTTAAAAATTCATCGGAATTATAGAATCTGATCAGATAACGGTAAAAGGAAATAAGACTAAAAATAAAAAAAAAAGTGAAGTCACTAACTGAGATTAGAACGCGTGTTATAAGAGTCCATTATTAAATCAGCACTGCTGCCTTTACCTCTCGGCACATCTCGACATGAAAAATGTATCTACTAACAGGTATATACCCTAGTATATTACTTTTCTAACGTCTTGATTATTTACACCGTACAATTTTTGTTTAAAATTGATTTTTTCTCACATTTTAACGAACTGAAGGAAAATGACGTATAAGACACCGATATAGGAGCTTGTTAGTCATTTAGAGCCATATTTTTAACTCACAAATCGCTAGAGCGTACTAATGTATGACTACCAGAATTATCAATTTTGACGTTTCAACTTTTTTTTAATCAGAGGCTTGTAATTTCTTTGCGGGATAATCTAGAGCTCTGAGTTTTGGTGCAAAAGAGAGTCTTTATGAGAGAAACCAGCGTACCAAATATGGTTACCATAGCTTTTTAACTTTCGGAGATATGTTTTTTTTCGAAAGAAAATCCGAAATTTTCCCGATTCCTCATCCGATTTTCCTAGCTACCGAAATTATCCAAGCCATTTACAAAAGGAAGATACTGACTGAATTTGATCAAAATCGGCCCTTTTTTTCAGTTATCGGATGGATATATATATATATATATATATATATATATATATATATATATATATATATATATATATATATATATATATATACAGGGTCATTGATCGTCGATGGTAGGTTAGACGTTTATGGAAAACGGGAAATAGGATTAATCTGAAAATTTGGATACTGCCATAAATAGGCACGACCTGTCTTTCTAAAATATTTTTATTTTGGCGGTGTTGCCGTTTCTACTAAAAAGTACTAACAACTTTCTTATTTTTAATGAGACACCCTGTATATTATTTTGTTTTTAGAATTGAAATTTCTTTATGATAATTTTTTATTAATAGTTTTCTATACCTATCTAGATCGGTTTTCGAGATAATACTTATTCAATTATTTTTTTCTCAGAAAAATGGTCCCACTAAAATTTTTATTCAGCTGCTATTTGAATCCATAGAAGGCTGAAATGTCGCCCACAGTTTGGAAAGCCTGGTATTTAATAGTTACCTGAATAAATTCATTTTATGTTATACAGGGCGGTTTAAAATTGATGATTTTAACGTGACACACAAAAAAGGCCGAAACCTTATTTTTAAAATAGGACACCCTGTATATTAGTTGAAATTCTGAAAGGCAATTAAATTTCATCCAAATTAATGTATCATAGTGGTATACCTAGCTCGTCAAGTTTTGGAAATAATCGCAATAATTAATGAAAAACACATGATCTTTACATAATTTGCATTAGTTGGTCATACAACGGCATCTGATTTAACAATTGCTTAATTGTTTACTGTGTTTGACAGACGCCGAAGTTTTAGGATTCACTTGCGATTTTCCACTTAATATTTATTTGAAAACAAGTTAAGATGGAGCGAAATAATTACTCAAATGAAGTTTTGATGACACTATTTATTCTTCATGCACAATGTGACAAAATTGTAGCAAGAACATGTAAGAAATTCAATGAAATGTATCATGAATTGCAACCAATGAGCGAAAGATAGGTTATGCGAATACAAGATATTTTTTTCAATTATTATTTATTATTAGATTCTAAACATTTTACAACAAATTCTCAAAATATCCCCCATTGACTTCTAAGCACTTCAAAATCCGGCGATGTACACCATCAGTTGTCGCTTTATGTATTTCATTAGCATCTAATTGGTCGATGAAATTCATCACACGTTGACGTAGCTCCTCTTTACTGTCCACGGGTGTCTGGTATACCTTTTGTTTTAAAGTACCCCAAAGGTAGAAATCGAGGGGTGTAAGGTCGGGGGACCTTGCAGGCCAATCCCATGGGCCCAAACGCCTAAACCAGTGGTCATCAAATATCCGAAACACCTCACGTGTTACCTCGTGCGTGCAATGTGCGGGTGCTCCGTCCAACTGGAACCAAGAAGTACGGAAATCTTCTAATGTTAAATTTTCCAAAAAATTTGATACTACTATCCTTAAAATGTAAAGATATTGATTGCTATTTAATGGCTCATTGTAAATGAAAAATATTATTTGGTTAAACATTAAAAATATTTTTTTCTTGAAAGCCCCTTTGCTTGACCATGCGTGGATTTTGATCGGCCCAAAAATGTAGATTCTTTCTACTGATAATGCCTTCTCTCGAAAACTTGGCTTCGTCTGTCCATATTATTTTTCTCAAAAAGTTAGGATCCTCTTCAATGCGTATTAGGAGTGTCTCACAATGTTGAATGCGACGTTGGTAATCATCTGGTTTCAGGTATTGAAGTGTTATAAATTTAGAATATACGTCTTATCGGTGACCCTACCCTCACCCAAAGGCTGCCATCCCTTGCCCACCGACGTGCCGTTGGTGACCTGTCTCTCTTTTATAGATATCTGCACGGGCACTGCTCAGAGGAGCTTTACTCCATAGTTCCTCCACCTGCTGCCCCCAACAGATCTACCAGGGGAACAGAGCGAATGCACCCTTTTACTGTCCAGGTCACCAGACATAGAACATCTTGTTATGCCCGCTCTTTCGTCCCGAGGACTTCCAAGTTGTGGAATTCCTTGCCGGCACATGTTTTTCCTTCTCCTCCGAACCTCCAAACCTTCAAGTCCAGAATTAACAAGCTGCCTCTTTCCTCCTTGTCAACACCCACGGTACGGAAGTATTTAGGCTGTAAGCCCTCGTGGTGTGTTGTTTACATTAAAAAAAAAGAAGGATGCATATTGTGATTGGCCAGAATCTTTTGCACCGCATAATAAGTTACGCCTAAATTATATGCTGCACTTTGGATGGAAGTTTGTGGATATGCGTGGAAATAGGCTAAAACGTTTACTATATTTTCTTCATTCGACGTTACAGGCCTTGGCAAACTTCGAGTTGCCCCCAGTTTTGAACCATAATTGATAAAATTATCTTGTATTCGCATAAACTTTCTTTCGTTCATTGGTTGCAATTCAGGATACATTTCATTGAATTTCCTACATGTTCTTGCTACAATTTTGTCACATTGTCCATGAAGAATAAATAGTGTCATTAAAACTTCATTTGAGTAACCATTTCGCTCCATCTTAACTTGCTTTCAAATAAATATTAAGTGGAAAATAGCAAATGAATTTTAAAACTTTCGCGTCTGTCAAACACAGTAAACAATTAAGCAATTGTCAAATCATCTGGCGTTCCATGACCAACTAATTCAACTTATGTGAAGATCATGTGTTTTTTTTAGTAATTATTGCGATTATTTCCAAAACTTGACGAGCTAGGTATACCACTATGCTACATTAATTTGGAGAAAATTTAATTGCCTTTCAGAATTTCAACTAATATACAGGGTGTCCTATTTTAAAAAATAAAGTTTTGGCCTTTTTTGTGTGTCATGTTAAAATCATCAATTTTAAACCGCCCTGTATAACATAAAATGAATTTATTCAGGTAACTACTAAATACCAGACTTTCCAAACTGTGGGCGAAATTTCAGCCTTCTATGGATTCAAATAGCAGCTAAATAAAAAATTTAGTGGGACCATTTTTCTGAGAAAAAAATAATTGAATAAGTATTATCTCGAAAACCGATCTAGGTAGGTATAGAAAACTATTAATAAAAAATTATCATAAAGAAATTTCAATTCTAAAAACAGAATAATATACAGGGTGTCTTATTAAAAATAAGAAAGTTGTTACTACTTTTGAGTAGAAGCGGCAACACCGCCAAAATAAAAATATTTTAGAAAGACAGGCCGTGCTTATTTATGGCAGTATTCAAATTTTCAGATTAATCCTATGTCCCGTTTTCCATAAACGTCTAACCTACCATCGACCATCAATGACCCTGTATATATATATATATATATATATATATATATATATATATATATATATATATATATATATATATATATATATATATATATATATATATATATATATACATACATACATATATATATATATATATATATATATATATATATATATATATATATATATATATATATATATATATATATATATATATATATATATATATATAAACATATAAAAATTGAAACTTACTCCGGATATGGGTTTTAAGGGTCCTAGTTTGCGCTCGTTTAAAGAAATTTTTTTTAAATTCAAAAGTCGGGATCTCTTCATTAGTGAATTTTTTTTAAGTATATTTACTAAAAACATCGTTCATGTTGCGTCATATTTATTTCGTTGATAAATATCAGTCACTGAATTAACTGAAATGTTGCCAAATATTTATTTATTATTAGACTAGTACATTCATTATATTTTTGACGCGTGTTCCAGGAAAACGATTATGGCAAATTGTGAGCGGGAAATAAGCTTTCCTTCGTCCACTAAAACATGGCTAAAAAATTATATGTGCTGCTGAAATACATGTATCTAACGATATGGTGACAGGCCCTGCATGATAATTCCATTAGATTAATTCGTCGCTATCAGTTTTTGAGTTTCAGCACGTAATTTAATTTTAGTGAAATTTTATTGGAAAACGCTACAGAAGTTTCTGTGAATATATTATGAAATGAAAAATAAAATAATATACAGATATTTACACTTGTTTAATCAAATTCAGTCAAAATTTAAACAGGCTAGAGCTAACAATAATGAACAGTGACTCATTCATTAGCGCCCTATATTAGTTATAAAATAGTGCTGCTAATTACATCATAACTTAGCTGTGATAATCTACTCTCCCAGAAAGGCATTCTCATGATATGAATTTAGGGTCCATGACTTGACCACAAAGAAAATATTCGCATTCCGGTACCCATAAACTGCCGAAACGTTATATTACTCGAGTTTTAAAAAAATTGTAAATTTTCACCAAATCACCGCTCATTTATCTCCTACCCTATGAAGATATCTCACCCAAAAACAACACGTGGCGGGTGTTAACTGGGCAACAAATTTGAAGATGACATCTCAATTCTATTGACAGTTATTGCGCCTACTAACAGACCGTCTTGAGAATTTTTACGTCGTTTTAGCGAAAACAGATTCGAAATTTATATCACCGATATTCCACCCCTACACGATCAACCCTTAATTTAATTTTGGCACAGATGTCCAGATGTGTGAAGAAATTGAAAGTTTACTAATAAATGAACCCTAAAACGTTATATTACTCGAGTTTTAACGACAAGATGTCAATTTTCGCACAATCAACCCGCATTTATCCCCTACCCTATGAAGACATTTTACCCAAAAACAATTCAAAACGGGTATTAACTGGGTACAAAATTTAAAGATCATATCTCAATTCGCTTGAAAGTTATTATAACAGACCGTTTTGAGACTTTTTACGCCGTTTAAGCAAAAAAAATATTCGAAATTTCTGTCAGCCATATTCCACCCCTACACGGTCAACCCCTAATTTAATTTTAGCAGAGATGCACAGATGTTTGATGAAGTTAAAAGATTACCAATAAACGAACTCCAAAACGTTATATTACTCGAGGTTTAACGAAAAAATATCAATTTTCACCAAATCATTCTCTACCCCCTCAAGTGAGTTCACCCAAAAACAATCCCAACTGTTCGTTTGTCGGGTGCTAACTGTGTACCAAATTTGAAGACTATATCTCAATTCGTTCTAAAGTTATTGTGGATACAAACAGACAGACAGACAGACAGACATATATATATATATATATATATATATATATATATATATATATATATATATATATATATATATATATACAGGGTGTTACTTAATGATAGGGCGTAATTTCAAGGGCGCGTTCCTGAACCAAATTCAGGTAGGAAAGTTCATATAAACATGTGTCCGGAAGAGTTTGTTTTTCCAGATACAGGGTAGCAAAGTTTTAAAAAAAAGTTTTTTATTAATATCTTAATGATCCTTCTGCGCATTTTGTTGAAATCTGGCAGGCTTGTTCACTGTAATAAGACGCTAAGTTGGCACTGACTAAAAGATAATTATAAGTTCCAGTGGCGTCTCGGGGGGCAGTCTCACGTATAATATCGACTAAAAAAATGTACGCTACAGAGTTTTTTTTTAATTTTAATTTTTTTCCGATTAAGCACCTAGAATACAACTTTTTTGCTTCTTAATATCTTTTTGTATATTACTTCTTTTTCGAGGAAAAAAATAAAAACGAGCTAATTGCATGTCGAAATATTGTTAAAATAAAATCGAGTTAATTGTGATCGTTGCTAGGAAACGTTGTTTTCTGGTTATGAACATAATGTTTTTGACTTTCTGTGACTATTTGTTATTATTTTTCCTCTGACCAAAAGGTTAATTGTGCTATTAAAAAAATGGTAAATAACTAGTCTAATTTGGAGATGACACAAATGCAGCCCCTTTATGGTTTTGCCAATGGCGGCTCTATCAAGAAAGGTATCCTGATCGTGTCTTTCCAGGTAGACAAATATTAATAAACATTCATCGTCGTTTGACTGAATCTGGCAGTTTTCAACGTAATACCTCTGACGGAAGACCTCGTACAATTCGAACTCCAGCAGTTGAGGAGGCTATTCTATATGCGGTCGAAGAGAATCCTGTAACTAGGACCCGAAAAATAGGTAGGGAATTAAATAAGGTACCTTAACCAAGTATGGGCACCCCCCCAAATACGGGCACTAGTGAATAAATACTGTTTGTAACCAATTTTAATAAAAGATGGCAGCATATGCATTACAGGTATCTCGTACAACTTCAGTCATAATCAAAATTCGGCCATTAGTCGATAGAGGGCGCCACCGGGTGTTTCTAGTCAGAAGTCGTCGAATGTGGAAAGTGAGGTTGTAGTTTTCGGTAAGTAGATTTTATTTCATTTTGTAAAGAAAATGTAGCGAAATTAATTGTTACTATATATAAAATTGAAGCTGAGGAACTGTACTTTGAGACTGTACAATAGATATTTAGGTTTACTTCCGTATTATGAAAATGTGTTTCAAAACTTGTAGAAAATGGCATGTCCCAAATATGGGCACTAGAGTGACTGCCAAATATGGGCAGTGCCCATATTTAGAACACATGCTGTGCCCATATTTGGGACATACCTTTTGCTGACGTTTGGTTATGTTTTATCTAACACGATGTTATTTTTCAGAATATGTCTCCACAAAAGCGAGCTCAGTGGAGTTCTGACTCCCTCAAAGCAGCAGTTGCTGCAATTCAAGGAGGAATGAAGATAAAACGTGCAGCAATTAATTTTAATATTCCACGAAGTACTTTGCAACGCCATGCTTGGAGTGGTAATACAGTTAAACGGCTGGGTCGAAAATCTTTTTTAACTGACGCCCAGGAAACCGAGTTGTGTTCTCGAATATTTAGACTTGCTGAGATAGGAATGCCCCTTACATCTAAAATTTTAAGAAGAAGTGTTTACACGTTCTGCAGCGAAAACAACGTCCCCTTTCCACCTACAAAACATAATTCTTCAATGGTTGGTAGAAAATGGCTTAAATTATTTTTAAGAAGACATCCTGAGGTTGCTCGCCGAAAATCTCAAAACGTTAATCCAGCACGAGCTGCAAAACTAAACAGATTTATTGTTGAGGATTATTTCAAGACATTAAGGACTGTGATGGCCGAGTTAGACGTTATGGATAAACCTCAGCTTATTTTTAATATGGACGAAAAAGGGTGCCAATTAACAATTCATAAGGAACCTGTAATTTTAACTCGCAAAGGAATTAAACGGGTGCCCTTTGTGGCACCAGAACATGCCGAAAATGTGACTGTTGTGTCTTGTGGAAATGCTATTGGTCAGATAATTCCACCTGTTGTTTTGTTTAAAGGCCAGAGAAATAAACCTGAATTTTCAGATAATTTACCACCTGGGTGCAAAGCATTCATGACTGCAAAAGGCAGCATGACTTGTGATACTTTTGTTAAATGGATTGCACATTTTGCACAATACAAACCTCCTGGAAAAGTCCTTCTGATTTTTGATGGAGCAAAATCCCATCTCGATGCAAATATTGTTGAGGCTGCAGACACTCATGAAATCACATTGTTATGCCTTCCGAGTAACTGCACGCATGAATTGCAGCCAATGGACAAATCGGTATTTAGTTCTTTTGAATACCACTGGGACGATGAATTGCAGAGGTATTGGAGTCTTAATCCTGGTAGAAAATTAACAAAATCTAGTTTTGGTAATGTATTTTCAAAAGTTTGGCCAAAGGCAACAACCCCTTCAAACGTGTCTGCAGGATTTCGAGCAACTGGTATATACCCTTTTGACCCGACGATTATTCCAGAAACGGCATTTGCACCTTCAACACTGTCAGAGAGACCCCTAGAGAACCAAAACAATGCAAATTCCCCTGCAACTACAATTCCTAGTAGTCCTAATCCTGTCCAACAAACGATGGCTTCAGAATTAACAAGAAAACAAGAGGTTGATGGTCCCAGTACATCTACTCCAAGGGTTTCAACTAACAATCCTCGTCAAAAACAAAAACGGCTTCGACGTGTCTCAGATGACGACAGTTCTGACGATGAAAATGAATGGCAACCATCCGAATCTTCGACTTCTGAAACCAGTGAATCATCGGACGAAGAGTTGGAGGCTAACAAGTCTAGATCGTTTACTGAAATATTGAAAACACCAGAACTACCTGCCAAGTCTAAAGCACCACCCAAAAAGGCAATAAACTATCGAGCTGTCAAAGTTGTTAAATGGTTGTTTGCGGAGAAGAAGTTAAGTCAAAAGGAACCATCAATTGCCAAAAAAAGAGCGCCTCAGTCTAAACAACAAACAGCCAATTTAGATAGAGCTACGTGCAGTGGCGTTGCAACTCCTCGAAAGGAATCATGGTACTGCCCCCTTTGTAAAGAAGATAAACAAGAAGACATGAGGCAGTGTACTGTTTGCCAGACTTGGGTTCATGAAGAGTGCTGTGGGCTGATGGCCAAAGATGTCATACCCTTTTTTAGGTGCCCGTCATGCGAAGAGAGTGAATGAAGTTTAAGTTATCTAACTCGTTATCTAACTTAAGCTTTTTTACAATGTTCAAGTTCATGTACAAGTGTTTAAGTTTTTCTTTTGATTAATAAGAATTATTAATAACTATATTTTCTGGATCATTTAATTTCTCTTAAGTTTCTTTTAGGGTGCCCATAATTAGAACTTGATGCTCCTAATATGGGCACTTGATTTAATTTTTTTATGGGTGACTGTTTCAGAATAAAGACATATTTTTCAAATTCTGTGTATGATTTTGTATTCGTTCTGACCTAAAGAGCAAACCATTTTTTTTCTTTGGCTTAATCTTAATCGATAAAGTTATTAATTGATATAATGCTTAGGGGTGCCCATATTTAGGTTACTTACCTTATTTGCTATAAAATGGTGTGAGAAATTTTAAGAGATTCCCTGCTGTATCCTTATCACGTACAAAGAGTTCAGGCATTTCTGCCAAGACATTTTGAACCGCGTACGCAATTTTGTAGATGGTATCATCAAAGACTTGCAGAAAATTCTCACTTTGATTCCATCATTATGTTTACGGACGAAGCCCATTTTTCCAGAAATGCAATAATTAATTTTCGAAATAATCATAACTGGGCCAACAAAAACTTTATGCTATTACAGAGACATATTTTCAGGAAAACATTTGTGTCAACGTTTGGATCGGTATCATAGATGACTATATGATTGGACCAATTGTTTACCAGTACGTCTTAACGGACAATCTTACAGTCATTTCCTACAAACTGATTTGCGTCTACTTCTTGAAGATGATCCTTTATATTCACGTCAACAACATTGGTTCATACATGATGGCGCTCCTGCCCACTTTAGCATATTGGCTCGTGAGTATTTGAATGGAGGTTACCAAAATGGTTGGATACGTTGTGGAGGACCACAATTCTGGCCACCTAGATCACCTGATTTAAATAGCCAAGATTTTTATTTGTGGGGGCACCTAAAAGTATTAGTTTATGTTGCACCAATCGAGACAGAAGAACAACTAAGGAATAGAATTGTTGACGGATGTGAAACCATACGTAACACTAATGGAATTTTCGAAAGAGTTCGTCGCTCGATGAGACGGAGAGCACAAGCCTGCATAGAAGCGGGAGGTAGTCATTTCCAACATTTTTTGTAAATAGTTATTACTTTTCATTTGTTAGATATTGAAAAATGGCTTAGAAATAAATATTCTGAACGATTACAATTAACTTGATTTTATTTTAACAATTTTTCGACATGCAATGAAGTCGTTTTTATTTTTTCCTCGAAAAGGAAGTAATATACGAAAAGAGATTAGGAGGCAAGAAAGTTGTATTTTTAGATGCTTAATCTAAAAAAAAAAATAGATTAAAAAAACTCAGTAGCGTACATTTTTTTAGTCAATATTATTCGTGAGAATGCCCCCGGAGACGCCACTGGAACCTATAATTATCTTTTAGTTAGTGCCAACTTGGCGTCTTTTTACAACGAACAACCCTGCTTAATTTTAACAAAATGGGCAAAAGGATCATTAAGATATTAATAAAAAACTTTTTTTTTTAAACTTTGACACCCTGTATCTTGAAAACCAGACTCTTCATGACACATGTTTATATGAACTTTTCTACTTGAATTTGTTTCAGGAACGCGCCCTTGAAATTACGCCCTATCATTAAGTAACATCCTGTATATATAAACAAATAAAAATTGAAATTGATCTCGAATATGGGATCTAGGTGTCCTAGACTCTTAAGAATACGGTATCGCTGCACTGGCTTGCAGTCTGTCGTTTTTGTGTCAATTTGTTTTTCGCTATAAAAGGAGAAACCCTTTTGTAAACAAGAATCCTGTTTCTTTTTTGTATTTCCTGCTTCCAGACAAATGAAAGGAACACCGGATCAATATACAAAACACAATTCTGGAAAGGGTTTCGACAATTCATCTGCATCACTTTATTCAAGTGGCGACTCACAAAATGCAATTTACTTTATGTATGTATCAGTTTCAAATGTTAACAATAGAACGCAGAGTGAACATAATACATTTCTTTTGTAAACACAATACTTACTTATGAAAGAATCCTTTTTGTCTTCGATCACATCAATCTCATCAACTATCTCATCGATAAAACGTGGAGAATATCTGCCCCTATCGGTTACGTCCTCACTAAAATCAAGCTCCATTCCTGTCGACTTCAGAAACCTCTCCACCTGAAACATGATGTGGAATTTCAAATCAAATTTCAGCAGAATATACGCTGATGTGCTGGGAAAAGGCGTAAATCAGTATTTTATTTTTTACGTTCGAGGGTCAATTCAACTGCCATTTCTTATCTCCTCAGAGACGTTTTTTCAGAGTTGGATCACAGTCTATTGGAGACAAGCGCATGCGTGGTATTGTTCTGCAGCACATTATAGGAAATAACAAGAATGTAAAAGATTTTGTGTCATCGTTTCATATCAGATATTTTAGCTTGTCACCTTGAGTCTTATTATGAAATAAATTTCAATTTCCCAAGAATGTTGTGAAAGCAGAACAGATTTATCATCGTTTCCATCATTGCTACTAGCTATGACTGTCACAATTTATCTGAACAAGGGCAGTTTCAATCAAATTTAAGTTTTCCTTTTATATATCTGAAAATACCTACAACATAAATTTAAAAAATATATTTTTCCTGTGGCTTTACCGAAAATATGGATTCTTTTTATATTTCAAAAACACACCACGAAGGCTTTCAGCCTAAATACTACCGTGCTGTGGGTGTCGACAAGGAGGAAAGAGGCAACTTGTTAATTCTGGACTTGAAGGTTTGGAGGTTCGGGGGAGAAGGAAAAACATGTGCCGGCAAGGAATTCCACAACTTGGAAGTCCTCTGGACAAAAGAGCGGGCATAACAAGATATTCTGTGTCTGGTGACCCGGACAGTTGGGGGCAGCAGGTGGGGGAACTATGAAAGAAAGCTCCTCTGAGCAGTGCCCGTGCAGATATCCATAAAAGAGAGAGAAAGAGGTCACCAACGGCACGTCAGTGGGCAAGGAATGACAGCCTTTGGGTGAGGGTAGGGTCACCGATGAGACGTATAGCTCTCTTCTGAATGGAGTCCAGGATAGCGAGTGTAGAAGCGGCATCATCACCCCAGATGTGGGAGCAGTATTCGAGGTTTGGTCTTATTTGTGAAGTATATAAGGTATAGAGATTAGCTGGTGAAAAGTATTTGCGAGCCCGGAAGAGGAAACCTAATTTTTTAGCAGCCGCCTATGCAATTGATGTGACATGTTAATACCAATTGAGATTTCAATCTACAAAAATGCCAACAAGTGAACAGGATTTATTACTTTGATTAACTTGCTTGTTTATTGTGATGGGTCTAGGGCTGGTGTATCTCTTATGAGAAAGAAAGCAAGACTGTTTGGTGGGGTTGCATTGTGCAAGATTTCTACTTCCCCAGTCTAATATTTTTTGGAGATCCACGGAGACAGAACCCTCCATGAGTCTGCGATCCTCATCTAATTGGGCTTCCGTAATTTTTTGTTTCAAAATTTCAATGTTGTTATCCAAATTAGTATTGTATCCATCTGTTTTCAAAATGTTCTGGCAGATAATTCGCTACCAACAGTGTTGAGTGAGCAGGGCATCAATCTTGTTGAAAATATACACTTTGAGAGTTACGTAAATTTCTTACTGTAGACACAAAAAAAAATTTGAAACATCTCCAAATACGTATGTTGATTCACATTTTTATTAAAAAAATACGGGCCGATGATTTTTCCATACATAATACCACACCACACATTGACCTTCTGGTAATACTGACTTCTCGTCACAATTCTGAAATTAGGATTTACTCTCGACCAAAGTCTACAGTTCTGCAAAGAAACTTTCACATTGGTTGTACATGTTGATTCATCCGAAAAAAATAATGTTTTTGTAAAAATTTCGATTTACAGACTGATTTTCTCCTATCCATAAGCACAGTCTAAACGCAGGGCATCATCATCATTTCTTAATTCATGTAAAAAAATTGGTTTATAGACATTTTTTCGTTAAGTTACAAATAAAAATGTTTTCCGTCTTGTTCAGTTCATCCGGAGACACACTATATATATATATATATATATATATATATATATATATATATATATATATATATATATATATATATATATATATATATATAATTATGATTGGATTTAATGATGGCATCGGCTTCGTTGCCAAGCCAAGCGTTTTTCAGATAATGTCGGCAAGGTTGCTTTTTCAAATACACCCACTTTATTTTTATTCCATAGCAGCCAGCGCTTTATTGTCACCGAAATATCAAAATATCAGATCTCTATTTTATTAGGATTTTGAAATAGACAACACAAAACATTTTTGTTCAAGAAGCTACCTACATTATCTGGAAAACGTGAACCTGGCAACATTACCATTGCTACAATTGAACCTGACATCATCAATAACTCTTGCGTAGCAAATTTTAATTGATTTTGTCAAGTAATTTGTGAATACGAGACCATTCCAGGACTTCTAAAGAAACGGCGATGTTGTCAAATTTCAAGATCCCAATAAAAGGGAGATCTGATATTAGGAAGTTTCGGTGACAGTAGAGCGCTGAACTCATTTGAAAAACTAAGATGGGTGTTTTATTCAAAAAGAAATTTACCTATTTTATCTGAAAAATAGTTAACTTTGCAACATTGCGGATGTCATTATTGAATAAAGCCTCCTCGACCACAGTCCTTTGTCTTTTTTTCATTAGCTGTTTCTGAAATACGATCCTCTTCCCAAAGTCTGGAAACACAATGTGCCTGTATAATATGCTTATTTCCAAAGCGCGCTGCGAATTTCATAATAGCTTTAAAATCAGCCATTTATTTTATATTTTGTATAAGGCTAAGTGAGGACTGCATATTGATTTCGAAGAAGCTTTTAATTCATTCTATAATGTTGCTTTAAAACATTTGGTGTTTCAAAACCTGTATAAATATAGGCAGCAAAGCCTCAACAGTAAGACAAATGAAAATACTCTTATTTCAGACAGCAGCATCATTTAAAAAAAACTAGAAAATAACACTTTACTTATTCAGTGGGCAGTTTCTACATTTTCAGTGACTTTCACTTTCTTAAAATGACGCTGAGTTATTTATACTAACCTTCCTCATAACAAATTTGACTAGCTGATCCCATTCAGGCTCATCTCCCCTTGGAGACTCTGAGAATTCGTAAGGCTCATGGGCCAACTGACGAAGTTGCGTTTCAGGCATCCGCCGAATCCTGGCATGCTCACTAAGTTGATAAGTGGACTGTGAAATGAAAGAGGTTAGTTTAGTATACATGAAAAAGTTTTTTTATTCATCACGCAGAAAAATTCCTTCAGTTAGTAAACTGAAAAAGCTTTATTACAAAATTAATATTTTGTAAAGAGTTTCCAAAAAATGTAGTTGCATAATGCATAAAAAATATCTGGTTATTACAACTATTATAAAATCATAAAAAAGGTTATTTGAAGAGACAAGATAAAAGTTAAGCGATGTACTTCCAGCAAGAATATAGGACAAGCCCTACAATTTCTATAAAACAAGGCGTATTACCTTAAATAAATTTTATGAAAGGCGTTTGCCTGTATATTATATAGCATCAACTCTAATTTTAAAAAGCTTGTTGGAATAATAATTTTGCTGGCGCAGCGAGCAGTTTGGATTTGCGTTTAATCAATTGGGTCGACAACATTTAAACGTTTAATAACGAATCAAGAGTACTTATCTTCCTATAGCTAAATGCTAAATGCAAATTTTGTACAATTAAATTGTCAGCGTATAATTTAAAACGTAATGGCGTATCAAGTTCCCAATTTTATTAAAAATGGAGTTATTGATGTGTATATCAAGCTATGTCTCTTATTTGATGAACCTTTTTTATATAATTTTCTATTGTTGCAAAGAAAAATAGCTATATAATTTTCATAAAAAGTTACACTATTCTAATTTTACTTGAGAAAGCGTGGAGGTAGAACTCATTATATATCGTTATTTGCTGGTCATCCAATTAGTTTTTTCCAAAACCTAACACAGGGATAGAGATTTTTCTTCTGGCTTCACAATAGGATTTTATTTCTAGCCGACGATTACTTAAAGGTAAAACGGGTCGTCGGAAGTTATTGCAACGCACTAAAAGAACTTGTGCTAACTTCTTAAAAACACATAAACATCTACATCTTGCCGTAACATATATATATATATATATATATATATATATATATATATATATATATATATATATATATATATATATATATATATATATATCACACCAATAGCTCAAAAACTAATGGGCCAATGTTGATTAAGTTTGGAGAATACCCTCCTTTTGCAAGTAGCTTGGATAAGCTCGTTAACCACGAATATCCACTGATGTTTTCCCGGAAAACTTTGTGTTTTCTTTCGAAAAAAATTTTTATCTCCGGAATTAACAAAGTAAGGGCAACGCGGGTTACATCATTATCGATAAGATACCTACCAAACTATAGCTCTGTGGGTTAAAGGACAAAAAAGTTACAGGCATTTAAAAAAAAATATTTTGGTTTTCCTCAAAACGTCAGTCGCGATTTAAAACGTCAAAATTGGTAATATTTAGGCAATAAACCTGCAACTTATATAAGCTATGGAAAGAAAATGTGTCAAGAAGAATATTTTGCAAAGCCTGAAGTCTTAGTTTCAATCGTCATTGTCCTTGATTTTACTAAAATATTCTCAGAAAATTTATTTCAAATAGACCCTTTCTCTGATGTTTTGGCAGTAGTGTTGGCTATAGAGTTTATCATTTAATGGTTTATCATTTTTGTCGAATTTTTGTAAAAAACTATTAAAGCTCAATATATCCGTTATTATGCAAGATACGAAAAAAAAATGTATACAATAATTATAGGGTGTGTTGAGCTACATTAAAAAAAATATTTCTACAATTACAGGATGGCCCATAAGTCGTTCGTGATTCAAATTTTCTTCTTTTTTTTAATCTAACACGCTTTATGTTATTGCATTTTTGCATTTTCCATCGAAATATAATGCACCTTTGTAAGAAAATAAAATCGGGACGCAGCAAGGGCGTTATGGTAGCGAATTTTCATTAAATGCTTCAAATTTGAATAGCTCAATTTGCTATTATCGTATAAGGTTGACCGAGAAACTTGTTTTTTCGGGAACACTTTAGTTTACTTTCGGAAATTTTTGTACATTTCCAAACAAAATAAGTTATTTTGATGAAACATGGCACATTGCTTTTACTATATAGGTTATACTGGTAACCAAATTTGATGCCTGATTTCTTAAAAATTTGCTATTAAAAACATTTTTATGAAAATTCACAACCATAACGTACTTGCTGCGTCCAGACTTTTTAGAAGTAGTGGCAATTAAATATTAAGGCTTCGTTTCACGTGCCAAGTGACAACACTCTCTCGATAATAGCTATAGCGGTGCATGCATTAAATGTTATGGAGCATATCTTTTGAGTTTTACTTTAAAAAAGATAATAGTGTTGGAGCCACAGTTATGGAAAATTGTGTACGCTGGTATGTGCCGTCGTAAAAATTATGCAATGTGAAAAAATAGTAAACGAATAAACAGCAAATTTCTATTGATATTGGGCGAAAAACTTTTCGAAATCTTGCGAAGCGTGTTTATGAATGAGACTCAATCTAGAGTGATAGTGTGTCATTTTAATGGCGAGATCACATACACAAACACACACACAAGCAGATATATATATATATATATATATATATATATATATATATATATATATATATATATATATATATATATATATATATATATATATATATATAGGGTGTCTTATCCCTGGAACACTCACGTATATCCCGGAATGAGTCCCCGTTTCTAGAGATATGTAAGGTTTTAGGTCGTGCGTGCTTTTAAGACTGAAACTATGCCGGTATTAACTATAACTATATTGTAGAACTCTATAAACATAATAATGGTGAAGTAATCAAATCACAAGTAATAGACTATCGTCTTTAGTTACGGGATCCATCTGTTATCGTCGTCGTCGTGGATGGATGGCCTTGCACACCGTCGTTGAGTACCTCGGCGTCTCTAGATACTCTCTCGTCGTACTTCTCGCGCACTATGTTCACTCAAGCTCTCTTCACACTCCGACCGTCTCGTACGAACTAGTCATGTGTAACACCGTGTTGAATGACACTTTTGTGCTGACACCTTTCTATGTGTCATGAGTGTTTTTAACAACGTCCGTCATTGTAATGACACTGACACACTATTAACTCCCTTGTCTCTCGACACACGCGCGTCACTCTGTAGCGCCCGGACATCTATGCATATCGTTAGCGGCAGAACGTTTATGCACACAGTTGTTGAGATAAAATTAATTCCCATATATATATATATATATATATATATATATATATATATATATATATATATATATATATATATATATATATAGCGACTCTTATGGTATCATGTTGCATGTGACTTAAGGGATGCAAAAACTGTGGGCTTACTGTGCCAAAAATCCCACGAACAACCTTAAGTAAAACTAGAAAAGTTTGTATGTAGTATGGACCAGTTTCACCAAGTCCTTACTTGTTGTCCTTAGAACAATAATCAATGTAAAGGCACATCATTTGGAGACTTGTTACGAGATGTTGGCGGACATTGAGGCTTGGGGTCGAGTCTAGATGGCTCGAGGTCATAAAAATGATTTCGAAGTTTGTTGCAGAAGGAGAATTACTGGCTGCAATATACCCGCATCGGGAACAATACCCTATTATAAGATAAAGTGATACAGTGTAAGACAATATACAGTGAAACTGCAAGGTAGTATTCTCATGGATATACGACAGAGCTGATCCAACAACGGACATCAATAAACAATGGAATAGCTGAAGTTTATTAAGCAGCACTGCATGCCAGACCTGGTCGAAAGCTTAAGTTTATTAAGCAGCGCTGCGGGCCACACCTGGTCGAATGCTTAAAAGCGGTTCGTTGGCTAGGCAAATCAGGCCAATTTTTCGGGAACATTTAAAGTTCATTTTCGAAAAAATTTTGTACTTTTTTCAAACATTAAGTTATTTTGGTGAAATATGGTACATTCTTTCTCCTATATAGGTTATACCAGTAGCCAAATTTTATGCATGCTTTTAAAAAAAAAAGACATATTAGGTATTAAAAGTCTTTTTATTAAAAATCACCACCATAACGCACTTGCTGCGTGTAGGCTATATTAAGTTAGTTCTACACAACTGAAAAACCTTTGAAAACAAATGGTCTCGAAACAAAATTACCTTTTGCTTTTCAATAAGGTTTTTGAAGGAGGCCATCACTAACAAAAATATTTTCTCTAACGCTTTTTGCCTAGAAACAAAAAAATAATAATAACGGAATGATAACAATTAAGTGAAACGTGTAGTGAATTACCTTGCCAATATACTGAAACTGGATAAAGGGTAATTGATTAATAGTAAACAACCTTCCTTTGTTAAACTTGTACAAGTAGGGCACACAGCGGTTTAGACTAAATTGCTCCAATTATCCTGTCCAAGTTGATTACAAATTGTGTACGTTTTGTCAAAAATACAAACGAAAGTTCAGGGATTCCAATAGATCACCACTTGAGCCCAACTGAAAAATCGAACATGAGAGATTGAACCAAAGATTTCTCTTTTTGTCGGTAGTATTATTTAATTGTAGAACAATTTCAGTACAATAATTGTTGTAAGTGTGTGTGTGTGTGTGTGTGTGTGTGTTTGTGTTCGGAGGGATAGCATTGGAAGATTATCCATCAGCTACAGACTTCTATTACTGTTTGTTGTTATACTTGGTTTAGACTTGCAGCAGGAAAAATAGATATAAAAAAGAAGACAAAAAAGGAAGGAGATCGTTAGATGTTGTTTACAAATTTCTAAATCTAAAAAATTATAAAAATCATGTAGTATAGTTCGTTTTTTTTTTTCTTTTAAACATATACATTCATACACAATTTACATGTCTAACATATGCTTGTTTCCAATTAGTTTTTTTTATTAGTTTTTTTATTATTATTTTTTTAATTATTACTATGGGAGTCACAGGGACACACTATCGCCAGGGGCCTGTCATGGCTCATAGACATACTGAAAGGGCCACGGAAAAGAGGGGGCAAACAATAGGCTTGACAGTAGGAAAACTAAACCTAATTTGTACAAAAACAAAACAAAAATTTTAAACAAATTTGCAAATTTGCAAATTATACTTAACCTGTGACTAACCCATGACTAACCCATGTGCCTATTTTGTATTTCATGGTGTCAGCTTTATTTCGGCAAAGAACTTTACTAAGCAAGTGTATACTATATCATTTTGCAGACCACGTAAATGAGTGATATTAAGTGGCATTGTTATGTTTATATTTTGTAAAGCATATAGGAATTTGTTCTGAGCTCCTCTGTTGAGTGGAGAGGCAAATAATATATGATCTAGGTCGGCAGTAGTGACCCCATGGCAAGAGCAGAAAGGGTTGTTCAGAATGCCAATTCGGCTCAGATGCGTCGGGATTCTGCCATTGTGACGAAGTCTATATTTTCAGAACAGCTGTATGTACTGGAAACGGCTGTTCGAAAATAAACATAATATAATTCATACTAGTAAAAATTCCACGCAGTAAAAATTATTATCTTTATCATTAACATTTCTTAAAAGTACGCATTTTTCGAATTATCGCGGTGGAGTAAAAAAACATATCTGCAGCGATAAGGATAAGGTATCTTCCACCGATTAAGATGTTTCAGCCGGGGACGAGAGAGAGAATTTAACTACTGAGGTAGATAGTTCACCGTTTGCCGTAGCGTGTTGAAAAATATTTAGCTGGAAATTATATTCAAGAAATAGAGTCAGTTTATAAAAGTTGTAGAGGAACGTCAGTATACCGTACCCTCTTGTCCGTGGTTGTGAGAGACAAGTCCGTGGCGTAATAAACCTATCTAACGCCGTCGAGGTAAGAATATTTTAGTTTTGCCTTATTTGATATAATTGTAGCGAATTTTCGGATATTTTCCCTCAGTCCCCACGTGCCTACCCGTCGACGTCGAGACCACGAGATTTAGTGCCGTTGCCCTTCACGATCCTATCCCCTCATTGTTAGCGTGTCGTTATACTTCTGAAAGGTGATGCTGTATTTAACACAGACCTTCTAAGGATATTAACTACGACTGTTCCAAGTCGACTCTGGTCTGGACGCTGTAGTACACAAGCAGGCCAAGGTCGAGTTGGGATACGACAATATCCTTTTACAGGGTGTTCCCCTGTAATCCTCCCGCTCCTTATCGACGCCCTGACGTCAGGGCGCTGGATCTCTTGTTGTCGACTCCGTCGGCTAGGCGCCTTTTTAGCTATTTGAGGAGCGCGTCTCCAATTGACCCATTTAACGGCTGCATCCACGGGTTGTAAACCACCGCACTCGAGGTTTCCGTCCGCGTGACTCCCACATTTTCTTTCCGTGGGGAATAAGTGATTTCGTTGGCCCGTCACCAGCAATACGACTTGTCTTAGAGTAAGTTAGAGCGATAAGTACATTTCGTATTGTGAGCATACCAGTGTGTTGTAAAATCTTATAATGTAATAAATAGGGTGGAAACTACGTTCAGTCTGTTTCATAATCTTAAATAAATCTGCTACACCCTTATAAACTTTCGGAAGGTCAGGTAAATACCGGGGGAGCGATTAAAGCCCGTAACCCCGGAGGTATCTATACGGCCTGCTACATCACAGGCTACCGGACCCTCTCCACGGAGCTACCCAGGCACTCCGGCCACGTCGGTGGTCGGAGTCTTGTGACGAGGTCGCAGACACCCTCGTAGGGAGTAAACCCTCTAAAATCTGGCGCCCGGGACCGTTCCTGTAAATCCATTGATCCGTTTTACCGTATAATTCACCCCGCAAGTCAGGCCTCGTTACACCATGATTAAACTTAGCTCTGATGATAGTTGTGGTAAATTTTCTATAGTCCTTTCCGTAGCTGCAAATTTTGTTTGGTAAGGTTGGGTGCAGGAGTTTGTAAGGATTTCTGGAGCCTATAACATAGTCTTTAAAAATGTGGAACGCTTCACGATTTTGCATGGTATCATTTCAAGTTTAGTATATGTACCGCCGAAGCGAGTACAAATGTTGTTATTAAAATATTAGATTTGAAGCATTGCAAAGCTAAGACTCACTGCCTACAGCATCTCTATCTATTGTATTGTAGTTCACACAAGCACCTCCTTTTCATCAAGATGCAGTTTTCCGGAAGGTTCCCCTTAGCCAGTTCTTTTTGTCTATGTTGTTTTAGTTAAGATAGCGTCTTTTATTGCTTACTGTTATTATTTGCAACCGGTATATTTTACATGTAGGGGCCACTCGGAAATGGAACAATTTATCCAGTATTAAAAAGACTGAAATTATCTTGTTACCATTAAAATTTAACACCTCATTAATTTTAATGCACATATAGTGTTGATATCGTAATACTTAATCAATAGATATGGAAGGGCGGTTCTGTGACGAACACCCTACACCACCGTGCTAATACGCACGGGCGTGACATCACAGTGATGAAACAATAAAGAGTAGCCTTTTTGTTTTGACAGATGAGTTCGGGTCGGGTCAGGTCATCTTGTACGTCATCTTTTTCGCCACTGTAGTAGGGGGGTGGTCCTAGGATCGTCCTTCTATATCTACTTGCATCCAGTGTATTTAATAATCTCATCTGCCCCTAATCTGTCATATAATAACATCTTACAATGTAGCTATCAAACATTAATTTGTTTTATTTTGACATTCGTCACTTAAGCCAAAATTGACAACATAAGAGCAAGAAACGATTATGGGGATCAGTGTATGTTTAACCACTTTTTATGATTTCGGTTTTAAATTGTGACGTCCAAGAAGCCGGGAAGGGTTAGCATTTATTTCTGAGGAAACCGTCACAATGTGTCCTTAAAATAGTTTTTTTAGAAGTGTATTTTCTCAGAATATGTAAAATAAATGTTAATTTTGTGCTCTAAATTTTTTTGGCAAGCCGATGTTTCTACACCTCTTCTAACACAATATTTATCCTCTTTCTACCGATGTACCTTATCTTTACCATTGTTCTCGATTTTCAAATTTAAAAAGCTTTTATTCTTCGCATGTACACACGACAACAGAAATGATCCGGTTGGAGAGGAAATTTGCTGTCCAAGTACAGAGTTTTAGTGGTAGGCCATAGGGCAGGATTTTATTAAGCAGCGCTGCGTACTAGACCTGGTCGAATGTTTTGGATACGTCTAGAGCGACAATCTGGGATTCACCGTGTAGTTTCGTAGACTTGTTCCAAGAATGGTTGACAAAGCAAAGGAGGTCGGCAGTTGATCTGCACTGACCGAATCCATACTGCCTGTCGTGGATTAGACTGTGTTTTTTAAGAAATTTTAGAGTAGTTCGGTGTTTATATACTTTTCCATCACTTTAGAGACGACTGAAAGGAGAGAAATAGGCCTGTAGTTGCTAGGAAGCGCATTGGATCCCTTCTTGGCGACAGGTTGTACTCGAGCAGTTTTTCAGTTACTAGGGAATATGCCTCTATTGTAAGATGTCTGAAACAGACGAGTCAGGACAGGAGTAAGTTCTGGTGCGCATTTTTTGAGAATAATTGCTGAGTTATCGATGTGCGCTTATTTGAAGAAAGTGTTTTAAAATTCAAAGGTCGGGACCTCCCCGATAGTGAATTTTTGTTAAGAAAGTTGACTAAAAGTTGCCATGCCGTTGTGTTCCTAATGGAGAATAGGAATATTTTAGCGTGCTCAACATTGCATGGAACACAAGTCCGATATATTAACGCACCCGCCAAAGCGCGGAACCTACAGACACAAGTTGCTCAAACGAAATGCCACAACCTCGGCTCATGTTAACTGTATTAAAAAAAATTGGATAACGTTTGTAAAGACAGAGGTACTTATTTTTACTGCTAGGCCGGGGGGCTGTTAAGTAGGCTCAATTGATTATCGCTGTAACTATTATAATTTAATGAAACAAATTCCATGTGACAACCGCTTGATTTGACTATCTGTATTAGAGTTTACCTTTATAGTTTCGTTTTTCTGAATACCCTATACTGCCACTGGTAAAATAAATTATATCTTTTCCCTGCGAATATGATATATGCTACCCAGGTCATTTGCATAGAGTATATTGTATAACATCATAAATAACTACGGATCAATAGGGGGAGGAGGTATCGCATATTTTATATATTTCTGCTTTCTGTTTTCATATATCAAGTAGAGTCTCTTCTCCAATAAAAGCAAACATGAAAGAATATGAGAGCTGAATATACTTACTTTATCGAAAAACTCATCCAAAGAGACAAGAGCCCTAGACTTGAAGCATTCGGCTAAATCTCCCTCAAGGCATGCTGCGTTAGTGCTTGCTAGATAGGGATCAACGTTTGGACCTGTTCCTAAACCCACCCAGTCCAAGAAACTTCTATCTGTTATAAAAAAATAAAAAAATTAAAATGTATATTGACAAGGAGCTACAAAAAAAGGCTCTTAAACAAAATATTTGTCTAAACATTTTCAGTAGGTATGTGTCTCTAAAGAAAGTTATAGAAGTATGTTCTAAATTTGTGTCGCCTTGTGCTGTAAAAAATTCTTTCGACAGCATTGTTGCTTATATTGAGAAATTTTAATATATTAAATTTTTTGTTGAATGATGCAGAGACCAATATATTGCCTGTAATATTGGTAGAATATTATTTTTTACAAGATAGTTTATTAACAGTGATAGTTACGTGTCTGGAAGATATCAAAAAGTTGTTGATTGTGTCACAAAATAAGTGTTAATTTGCTCATTGAACAAGTGAATATTGTTATTATTATTATTAGTACATGCCTTGGGAGATTAAAATTTGAAAGGGTGTGGATATACAGAGTTATTCACTTATCTTTCCCATTCATTTTTTTTTTCGTTCTTTTTTCAGTCAGAAAGACGATTCAAAATTTTCTTATGATAATATCTGTAAATATACAGTCTGTTTTTATAAAAGTACACCCAACCAAACTCACCATTTTAAAATGTAACACCCAGTATTTTTTTTCGATTTTCCAAAGCAACGTTCTTTTACGAGTTCGGTAATATATTTACATCATTCGGTTGGAAGATAAGGGATTTTAAAGTATTGAAATATGTTTAATTTATTCAGATAGGTAGGTACTCTATTGGCATATAGTAATACGACATGCCATGAAAAAAAGATTTCCCTTAAACTAAAGCGCTTCCTAGCAACTACAGGCCTATTTCTCTCCTTTTAGTCGTCTCTAATGTGATGGAAAAGTATATAAACACCGAATTATTATAATTTCTTCAACAACACAGTCTAATCTACGACAGGTAGTATGGATTCCCTCAGCGCAAATCAACTGCCGACCTCCTTACCTTTGTCACCCATTCTTGGAACAAGTCTACGGAACTACACGGTGAATCTCAGATTGTCGCTCTAGGCATATCCAAAGCACTCGACCAGGTCTGGCACGCAGCGCTGTATAATAAACTTCCAGCCTATGGCCTACCACCAAAACTCTATACCTTTCCTCTCCAAGCGGAGCCTTTCTGTTGTCGTGAATGGCCATTCCTCTAAACTGTATCCAATTAATGCAGGAATCCCTCAAGGTTCAGCTTTAGCCCCTACTTTGTTTCTTCCCCACATCAATGACCCCCTCTCTAGCACATCCAACCCAGTTCACCGTTACGCGGACGACAGCACCCTCCACTCAAATATACAATACTCTAATCCCGTCTCTTTAGCCCAATTACATGAGGATTGCAGACTCATTGAAGATTCTTTAACTGTGGGTCTCAAAAAAATATTAGACTGGGGAAATAGAAATCTTGTACAATTCAACTTCACCAAATCTCAGTCTTGCTTTCTATCTCATAAGAGATACACCAGCCCTAGACCCATCACAATGAACAACCAAGTTATTCAAAGTACTGAGTCCTTTTCACTTGTTGGCATTTCTGTGGATCGAAATCTCAATTGGCACCAACATGTTACATCAATTGCAGAAGCGGCTGCTAAGAAATTAGGTTTTCTCTTCTGGGCTCGCAAATACTTTTCACCAGCTAATCTCTATGCCTCCTTATATTCTTTACAAATAAGGCCAAACCTCGAATACCGCTCCCACATCTGGAGTGCCGCTGCCACTTCTACACGCGCTATCTTGGACTCTATTAAGAAGAGAGCTATACGTCTCATCGGTGACCCTACCCTCACCCAAAGGCTGCCATTTTTTGCCTACGGACGTTCCATTGGTGACCTTTCTTTCTCTTATAGATATATGCACGGGCACTGCTCAGATGAGCTTTCTTCCATAGTTCCTCCACCTGCTGCCCCCAACAAATCTACAAGGGGAACAGAGCGAATGCACCGTTTTGCTGTCCAGGTCACCAGATATAGAACATCTTGTTATGCCCGCTCTTTTGTCCCGAGCACTGCCAAGTTGTGGAATTCCTTGCTGGCACAGTATTTTCCTTCTCCTCCGAACCTCCAAACCTTCAAGTCCAGAGTTAACAAGTTGCCGCTTTCCTCGTTGTCGACACCCACGGTACGATAGTATTAAGGCTGTAAGCCCTAGTGGTGTGTTGTTCAAATATAAACATTTCTTTTTAAATGTAACACCCCGTATATTTTTGGATTTTCCAAAACAACGTTCTTTCAGGAGTTCGGTAATATATTTGCATCATTCGTTTGGAAGATACAGGATTTTAAAGTATTGAAATATGTTTAATTTATTCAGATAGCTAGGTACTCTATTGGCATATAATAATACGACATGCCATGAAAAAGCAAACCCAAAGTTGTTCACATAGAGAGGTTGAGTCCCTGTCGAGGCCACGAACCCCCAAGTTGGCGGCCGGTAAATACTGTTCGGGGCGAACAGTCTTAAGGAGGGGGGCAGTGTTACAAAGCACTTCAATAAATGTAGGTACAGTGTTGCCACATCTCCAAAACTTCCCCAACATCTGATAATTCTTGCATAATCTGACAATACACACACCCCACCCCCCGCGAATGCCTGGGGTAACCCCCACAGGCGAAATCTGTGGAGGACCACAAATAACGATGTTACCAACTTGTACCCCGTCAGAACGGATAACTGAGGTCTACATTACGAACATCCTGTATATACAGCCTGTATACGCAGAGAACCCTTACACCCTGTATAGTACGAGAAACACTTCTTGTGTAACATAGGAGTGATGACCACGTTTGAATCACGTGTATATACATCCCCTTGTATACACACGGAGCCGTTCTGTATGCATAGAACTTTCTACCAAAAGAAAGTCCTGGAACGTTCTGGAATGGAACACTCCAGAAACAAGGTGGAAGGTACGACGACAACATAAAGGTGGAAGTAAGCCAGTTCAGTTCAGTTATATAATGTTGAAGTAACTCGAAGAATCAGAAACCAGTGCAAAGTTTTAGAGAGTAGCGACTGTAGTTCCAGTGTAGTGACTTGTGTGTCCAGATTAGTGATTGTAAGGCCAGATAAACTAAGTGTTTTGTGAGAGAGACATTCTAGAACTTTTATTGTATCCATATTTAGAGAGTAAATAAAGTTGTTTTGTTATAATTTAAAGTCTCACTTATCCAGAACCCGGCGAAAACGAACTATATATATATATATATATATATATATATATATATATATATATATATATATATATATATATATATATAATACCAATAACTGCTTCGTCCTTTTGTCGCTTTATCAAATGGTGAGTTATTAGCCCACCCCCGAAAAGTTAATTAAACAAAACTTGTTACACTATTTACCCTATTAGACATGATACCATGTATTAAAATCATGGTATGTGTAAGTTACTGTAACAAGCTATAAGCATGTTTAATTGTAACATTTTATTATCAGCAATTGCTGTGTTGCTAAATTGTATTTTAGAGGCATAACAATGTGCACAGTAAAATCCATACGCTTTGAGTTTTTGTATAAATGATCTCAAAAGTAGTACAGATATCTCTAAGTCGACCAGGCATACTGCAGGACAATAAAAATGTTTACTTCCTTTTAGGAATTCATATCAGTCGCCGTGAATGAAATACGCACAGAAAAATATTAAATTCCCGGGTATATATGTATTTGTTTCTCTGTTCAAACCGTTTTATGATTCCAATTCTTTTCACTGCAACTGGATATTCTATATCTCATACTGAGGACTTTGCAAAACAGAGAAATTCTATTGTTTGCAACAGGCAATTAAAAACTGCAGAATTCCAACCTTTTGTATTGACTTCAATTATGTCAAATAAATGTTGCAAGCACTGGCGGCAAACTCTGTTTTCTATAAAGACTTCATGAAAGAGGTAAAATACAAAATCATGCATTTATTAAAAGTTTGAAGCTGAATATGCATTTTTAAAGGACAATGAAACACTGTCTGACATCAGGTTGAACAGGATCGGTCAAAGTAGTTAAGAATATTAGATAATAAACTCAAAATCAGGAACAACAGATCCATTGGAAAATGGACGCAGCAGATATTTTTTCCGGGTGAGAAAACTCCTTTGAGTCTGATTCCATCGCGACTGAGTATTGGACTCAGAATACTATAGACGCGAGTCTCTGCCTACTCACCAAACCTCACCTATTTTCTTCACCATAACTACCGGAACCACTTCTCGTTTATCTTAAGTAAGTAGGTTTAAAGTTTGTCTCTTTTCAATATGTTCGTTCTCTCTCCTCTACTTCTTTAGTTGTTGGGAGATTTCGGACGACCCTGTGGATTTTCTCGTATTTTTCATAATCTTCCATCATGCTGTCAAGGATGTTATACACAGTCAGACAAGTCTTCGACCCCTGCCTTAGAGTTTCTCTCTCGTTCTCCCAACTTTCACAGTCAAACATGGTGTGTGTTACCGTTTCTGACATTCGACAGTGCAAACAAGCTTCCGTTTCTGCGCTTCCCATCCAGCTTAGATAATTTTCTAAAGGAGGCATGCCTGTGAGCATTTGCGTCAGGAAATAATCAGTTCTCCTGTGCTTGTATTAAACCCATTTCTTCCGATTTGGCATGAGTTGCTTAGTCCATTGAGCGACGTTGGTTGTCTTATCCCACATGTTCTGCCATTTGTGCAGAGTGATGTCTTTCACCTCTGCTTTTGCTTTCGATGTGTTCCCGTCTATTCTGTGATGTAGCATTAATGTTTCCTTGGCAGCAAGCTCGATAGGTACAATTCCTGCAGCCAATTGTACTGTACTTTCGCCGCCATAGTGCGGTATGCGCTGGTACCCCTTAGCAGTGAGCTGAAATCGTGGATGTAGTTTACCAATGTCCTGTGTTTTACTGCGGTTTGAGGGAATTCGTTCTCTATTGAAAGTATGTAGTCAAACCATTGACATAAGAGATTAAGTCATTACAAACAGTCGTACTGAGACTTTAGAGGTATACGTATACTTTTTGACGGGTTGCATTTTTGTAGCCTCCGTCTCATATGTCTTTTTTTAATGTGTGACAAGGCCGTTTTTAATACTGTGACACGGCCAGACTTGAAAAGGTCAAAGCTCACAAAACGCTTTTACACAATCCCAGTCAAGAAAACCGTCAAGCATTTAACGACGCAAGAAACTGCTATGTCCGCATTCTTTCTTAGGCAAAAAACTCGTTTAATAACCACATTAAAAACAAAGTATTCTTAAGCTCCAGCGGCAGCCAACCCTTCTGGACTCTTGCTAAATCTATTGGGAATTGTTTCAGGGGATGAAATTGTTTCTACCGCCCTGGGCAAGGCTGAACTTTTTGCCTCGTTGTTCGTCGGCAATTATACTCTCAACCTACCTCTAAATGTTTAACCACCAACAGTCTCCAATGTCGCGCATAAAATGACGGATATCATTTTCAAAACTAAAAAGATACGAAAGATTATCTCTTCTCTTAATACCAGGAAAGCCTCTGGACTTGACAGGATCCCAGCAATTGTTCTCAAAAGATGCGCACCAGAACTTGCTACTGTCGTGACTCGTCTGTTTCGGATATCTTACAATAGAGGCATATTACCTAGTAACTGGAAAATTGCTCGAGTACAACCCGTCCCCAAGAAAGGATTCAAAGCGCTTCCTAGCAACTATAGGCCTATTTACCTCCTTTCAGTCGTCTCTAAAGTGATGGAAAAGTATATAAACACCGAATTACTCAAATTTTATGAAATACACCGTCTAATCCACGACAGGCAATATAGATTCCGTCAGCTCAGGTCAACTGCCGACCTCTTTTCCTTTGTCACCCATTCTTGGAGCAAGTCTTTGGAATTACACGGTGAGTCTCAGATTGTCGCTGTAGACACATCCAAAGGATTCGACCAGCTCTGGCACGCAGCGCTGCTTAATAAACTTCCGGCCTATGGCCTACCACTAAAACTCTGTACCTGGACAGCAAATTTCCTCTTCAACCGGAGCATTTCTTTGTCGTTGTCGTGGATGATCATTCCTCTAAACTGTATCCAATTAATGCAGGAGTCCCTCAAGGTTCAGCTTTAGCCTCTACTTTGTTACTTCTCCACATCAATGACCTCCTCTCTAGCACATCCAACCCAGTTCACAGTTACGCGGACGACAGCACCTTCCACTCAAATATACAATATTCTAACCCTGTCTCTTTAGCCCAATCAGATGAGTATCACAGACTCATGAAATGTTCTATCTCCGTGGATCTCCAAAAAATCTTAGACTGGGGAAGTAGAAATATTGTACAATTCAACCCCACCAGATCACAGTCTTGCTTTCTTTGTCATAAGAGATACACCAGCCCTAGACCCATCATAATAAACAACCAAGTTATTCAAAGTAATGAGTCATTTTCACTTGTTGGCATTTATGTGGATCGAAATCTCAATTGGCACCAGCATGTCATGTCAATTGCAGAAGTGGCTGCTAAGAAATTAGGTTTCGTCCTCCGGGCTCGCAAATATTTTTCACCAGCTAATCTCTATACCTTATATACTTCACAAATAAGACCAAACCTCGAATACTGCTCTCACCTCTAGGATGCTGCTGCCGCTTCTACACTCGCTATCCTAGACTCCATTCAGAAGATAGCTATACGTCTCATCGGTGACCCTACCCTCACCCAAGGGCTGCCATTCCTTCCCCACTGACGTGCCGTTGGTGACCTCTCTCTCTCTATCTCTCTTTTATAGATATCTGCACGGGCACTGCTCAGAGGAACTTTCTTCCATAGTTCCTCCACCTGCTGTCCCCAACAGATCTACCAGGGGAACAGATCGAATGCACCCTTTTACTTTCCAGGTCATCAGACATAGAAGATCTTGTTATGCCCGCTCTCTTGTCCCGAGGACTTCCAAGTTGTGGAATTCCTTGCCCGCACATGTTTTTCCTTCTCCTCCGAACCTCCAAACCTTCAAGTCCAGAATTAACAAGTTGCCCCTTTCCTCATTGTCGACACCCACGATACGATAGTATTTAGGTTGTAAACCCTCGTAGTGTGTTGTTTAAATAAAGAAAAATAAAAAAATAATAAATAAAAAACGCGTTAACTTTATCACTCGTCTCCAACAAATGTGTGATAGCTCCTTGGAGTTGAAGATTTAAAGTATTTAGTTTTTCAAATAATTATGTAAATTAGTCGACCAAGTAGCTTAGATTCATGGCATATAAATTATAATGCAACTTCCCAGGTTCCGGTCGGTTTTCCCCTTCCAGAAAAATGGCGGTTTCATTTCTTAATTCATAAACACGTTGCAAAAATGTTTCACGTGATAACCATCTTGCGTCTCTATAAATGGCTAACGCTGAATATGCTGCACCTCTGTGTTTACATAGTGCAGAAAAGATTCTTGATTTTAGCGGTCTAATTTTTTATATAATTCACTACAGTTTTCACCCTCTTTGACACAATATTCAGACCAGGAGTTATTTCTCTTAAAGCCAGAGCTTCTCTGTTGATCATGAAATGGTTCTAGATACACTGTGGAGATTTTTTTTCCACAAGTGCTTGTGCACTTTGGAATCTTCTAGATATTGTATGGTGCATATTCCGACGCAATTTTCCCACTATTTAGAAAATCATTTGAGATAGCAAATAATGCAACTGCTGTTGCTTCGGGTTCTATTGGTTTGTAGAATGGCAGTTCTTCTCTTGCTAACATACCATCACACAATCGAAGATATGCAATTAACTGAGTATCTTTATTGCTATATGTTACCTTATCAAGCAAAATTTAAAAAATTGCCACGTAACTCCCCGAAGGACTGATGCTGTACATCTTCAGCTATATAATAATAATAATAACCTTTATTCCGTTTATGATACATAAGTTATATAAGTCGATACAAATGCACCATATATTCTTACACAGTACTTATATATCTGGAATAGCATGCGGTTCAGTGTGCTAGCAGTGATCACTCACACGCTGCCACTGGTCTTCCACCGCTACTACAGTTAAAAATACATTGGAAAAAACAAATGTACAAACATTTTGAACAAAAAATAAATAAAACAATATAATATAATATTACAAACATACTAGTAACCAACCCATACCAAACCCATTTACAAATTAACCCAATCTAATCCAACCCATTTTATCACCGCATGATAGTGAATGACTAATCTTATTCTAAAATGCCGACTGGCATTGCAACGCCAACACCCCAGGCACTACACCAGGCCATTCTTAAGTAACGCCTCGACAACACTATTTCTGAAGGTACCAGCAACGAAATCTGTTCACACTAAGATTTCTGGCCTCAATATGGAGCCTATTGTAGAATCTCGCCACACCGAAGGTGAACGATCCTTCAAACAACGCAGTTTTGTGTAACGGAGGGGTCACCGTAAACCTATTTCTCAAATTCAGTGTGTGCACGTCTGTTCTAAAAGTGATGTTGTTGTAGAGATAGGGAGGCTTATGTGTTTTAATGATCCAATAAAAAAGACATCCAGAATGATACCAAACTCTTTCAGCTATATTTAACCACCCACTAGACCCAAAAGCAGCTGATATACTGTGATACTTCCTTATACCATAGATTAGCCTAATACAAGAGTTTTGAATCCTCTGAATTCTTGAAACATCACAGGAACGTAAACAAGGCACGTAGACAGCTAGACAGTGATTAAAAACTGACAGCACCAACGAATCACACAGCAAGAGCTTACTTTTACGATTCAAATAATGCCTGCAGGAATATATTCTCCTAAGCCTTGAAAATGCTAGCATAATGCATCTTGATACATGACTTTCAAATTTCATGTCGCAATCCAACGAGCAACAGTATCATTTGGTAGAGGTGTGGACTGCAATTGCTTGACAAAATTATCTCCAAGCATAGTTTCTACGACCTCGATTGCAGCTGGCAGGATTAGCACTTCACCAATTGTGTGAGTCTTTTTACATCTGGCTATTTGATATGAAAGTTTGTAAGAGTCAAGTAAAGCTTTTCTATTTGCAAAGTTTTTTTTGAAGATTGTTGCTTTTTATATGAATTTAATTGTAATTTAAAAGATTCTCTGGATTTGCTAAAGTAGTCACTGTAAAGTGTTTCCAAATGACGTTTAAGTTTATTAGGTTTCATGCTGTCTGCTACCAAAATTTTTGAGCAACTGACACACTGGAGCCTTTCTTCTTTATTTACTTCGATGTTGGTAAACCCAACTTAAAATATTCTTGAGAGTATTTTCTTGATTTTTGTTTCAGAACCAGTCTTGTCTCTGCACTTGTTGATGCTTCACTATCGTCAAATGTTCGCTTACGCCCACTTAAAAATGTATCCAGGTTTATAGTATGTACTGTATAAATATACTGCTATTAAAATATACACTGTATAAATATACACTGTATAAATATACTGCTATTAAAATATTTTGCATTGCAGTTAACACGCAAATTACAACTTACACATTCGCGTTCGAAGGATCGACTCGACTGAGACTGACTGGAACTGAACGAGATGCAGCATTGATTATTGCCGCGCAGACGTTCTAAAATAGGTTGTATTTATAAAAATCTCTGGACGCAGCAAGTGCGTTATGGTAGCGAATTTTCTTTAGAATATTCTTAATAGCAAATGCCTTTCTTTAATGAAAGCAGGCATCAAAATTGGTGGCCTATATAATAGAAACAATGTACCATACTTCATCTAAATAAATTTATTGTTTGAACATTTATTGTTTGAACATTTTTCAAAAGTCTGGATGCAGCAAATGTGTTATGGAAGTGAATTTCCATAAAAATGTTTTCAATAGCAAATGCGAGCAGCCATCATTCTGATTATCGGTATAGCCTATGTAGTAGAAACAATGTACTATATTTTATCAAAATTACTTATGGTTTGAAAATATACAAAAACTTCTTGAAAGCTGTCTATTTGAAGCCATATCCCCATTAAGCCCTGCCTACCCCGCACAGCACCCCTATTTGCCCCAGGTCACGTAACTTCCTTGGGGGATATGAACAAGAAGTTCTTCTTGTGGTTTATGCAACGAGGGTGGTTGTATGCACACTAGGAGGGGATGCCTACGACGAAGCAATTTCGATAAAAAATGCAAAAATGCATTAACGAATTTGTTCTGCGAAAATTAGCTAAAAAAACTTATACACCCGTATTCACTCCTGGTCCCTTAACTTCCTTGGGGAGTGTGAACAAGAAATTTTTCTTGGGGTTTGTGGATCCAGGGGAAGCCTAGGCACGTTTCTGAAAACAGTTTTTGGAAAAGCGTTCGGGAGCTAAATTGCAAATTTACCGAAATTTTGCTACCAAAACGCATTTACTGCGTCCAGATTTTTTTCTTACAAACGCATCATATTTCGATAAAAAGGGCTAAAATGCATTAACGAATTTGTTCTACGAAAATTAGCTTAAAAACAATTATAAACCGTTAAACCATAAACTTCACTAAACCTACAGCGAAAGCATCAACTTAACTAAACCGACTGCCAAAACATCAAAGAAAGAGTCTCTTTGAAATGAATTTTCTGTAGCTATTTTAGTAAAATCAAGGGCAATGACGGTTGAATCTGAAACTTAAGGGTTTTCAGAACACTCTTCTTGCAACATTTTCTTTTTAAAATCCGTATTTATTTCTCGTTCTTTGCCTAAATATTGCCAATTTTGACTTTAAAATTGCCAGTTTGACGTTTTGAGGAAAACTCCAAAATTTGTTCCTTTAACTGCCCATAACTTCTTTGTCTTTAAAGGTAGAGACCTAAATTTTGGCACAGAATTCACACTTTATAATACAAACGCGCGTAGCAAATTTGGTTGCCTTTACTTTGTTATTTTCGGAGATATTAATTTTTTTAGAAGGAAAACACAAAATTTTCCGGGAAAACCTGGTCCGATTTTCCTGGCTAACGAACTTATCCAAACCACTTGCAAAAGGAAGGTACTCACCAAATTTTATAAATAAATATAAATATATATATATATATATATATATATATATATATATATATATATATATATATATATATATATATATATATATATATATATATATATATATAAACACAGATCTCCTCATTAGCGAATTTAAAAAAAATCGCTAATTACTACAACTTTTTTACCGTTCTTTTATAAAAAAAAAACGACAAATTTGTTACTTTAAAAAGAACATTAGAGTATTTTACTTGCTGTTGCACTTTTAACGCCGTAATTGCTCTACATAATTGATTGTGAACTACTTGAACCCCCTTTAAAAGCTTACTTCTATAACAGCATTATTACAATGAAATTCTAGCAGAGAGCTACTATGTACATTTCTAGATTTTTTTTATAAAAGTATTTTCTCTCTGAAAATTAGTTTAGTAGAGAAAATAACTAGCGTCGCTGAGAACCCAAGTCATTCCGAATGGAGTATTATGTTTACAGCATGCAGATAACAACTTTTCTTAATGAGTAAACGTGGTTGCAAGTCAATTTCTTATTCTCCTTCAGGGGACTTATAGGAATGTTTCTTTCCGAATAATGGAAAAGGGGGGATGAGAAAACAAATCTATAACGTTATGATTGTATTTAATGTAAACACTCACATAATATAAAAGTAACCGAAAACTCTTTTATAGATTTGAAGAATATATAAAAAATTATAAGATAGCATAATAATTATAGAAGAAACCTCGTTTAGCAGCAATTAAAATTATATTTCGTTAGGCTACTAAGGTTAGACTGCGTTGGAATAGAAATATTGTCAACTAGTATATGTCAATAAAACCTGCTTATAATAAAACTAATTCGTTGTGTAACACACATTTACATTTCACCTATAGAGAGATTACGACTTCGGGATTTTCGAAAAATTCCTACAAACGAGCGCAAATTGGAACTTTTGGGACCCATATCCAAGGACACATTCAGATTTTATATATACATATATGTGTACAGTGTGTCCCAAACTGGAGGGGAGTGTATTGCTATCTCCATTATTATTAGAGGTAGGGAGACGGTTAGATTAGAAATTTTCTGTAGAATTTCATGATAGTTCCAAATATGACTTGCATTTTGCCCTGCCTCTTTTCGTTTTCGAGTTATTTTGAAAAAACTAAAATTTGTCGATTTCTTTTTTATTCAATATAAGTAGACGTTGATCTGACGTGTCTAAGACTTGCACATTATCATGACACTTTTTACAGAGTATCTACTTTTAACATAGACTTCAACTTTCAACATAATTTTCCGTAATGATTTACGATAAAAAATAGGAACTTTGAGCACATCATTATTACAAATGATATTTTACATTAGAACATTATCCTTAAAAATTTTATTAATTAATTAAACAGGTAAACCTAGTAAATAACTAAATTTACTAACAGACTTGAATAAAAACCAGATTAATGATTTACGAAGACGCTTTTGAAAATTGTTTGATTTTTAAAAGTAAATCAACTGAAAAACAACAGAAGAGATGTTGCTATGGATTTAAAACTTTCGCGACAATTAAGAATACGGTCATTCTGAATTATCTGAATAATTTGACGTGTATCTAACACGCTGCTTAAAATGTTGTACTAAATAGTTTGTTTTCTGTTTAGTTTAAAGATTATTTAACAATATGTTCAGTAATTAAGAATATTTTAACATGTTGGAATGTTCTATTCGTTCTAACCGAAATACTGAGGCAGCTGCCAACTTATATCAAAACAACTACCCAGAAAGACGACAACCAAACACCAAAATATTTCGCAGGATAGTGACCAATGTATTGAACGACGGTAGCTTCCACGCCAAGGAACTACCAATGCCTAGAAATGGAGAAAGAAATAATGCCGTCTAACAGGTTTCAAACGAAAACCCTCCGCAATATGTTCGGTTATATGGCGAACAAATTGACTTTCAAAAAAGTACGGTACACCCTGCAATAAAACAAAGTCATTACCATCCATGAAAACCTACAATCTTACAAGCCTTAAATGTTGACGATTACCCTAAGTGACTTCAATTCTGCAGATATCAAGGAAAATGTCAGAACGATGAAACATTCAATTGAAAATAATATGGACTGGCGAATCCAGATTTGCAAATTGTGGTGTGCATAATCGCCACAATAGGCATTATTGGGCAAATGAAAATCCCCATCTAAAGAAAGAAACACGATTGCAGGACAGATTTGGTATTAATGTTTGGTGCGGCTTATTAGGTGAAAAACTGTTATTTTGATTTGTAGATTAGACAGTTAGTTTAAAAAAAAATCAGGTAACTTCATTGTTAGTCCGATATTGTTTGGAGATAATTTACCTGGGGAAACGTATCTTAATCTATTGAGATACGATATCTTACCAACAATTAGAAGACTTCATGATAATTTAGACGAGATTTTGTACCAACAAGACGGTTGTCCAGCTCACAAGACTAGGATCGTCAAAGAATTTTTGTACTAAAATTTTAATAATCGTGTCGTTTGTAACAATGGGCCGGTGCATTGGTGTGCTCGAAGTCCTGATATAACACCCATGGATTTTTATTTTTGGGGTACTCTGAAGAATGCTGTATATAAATTCGATCAACCACAAAATATCAATGAATTACAAAACTATAAATCATATTAACCAAAACACCCTCACCAGAGTTTGCTGGCAGGTTTCAGAAAGGTGTATAAAGTGTATTGAACAAAGAGGTGGCCATATTGAAGAATTTTCTATTCAGTGTATTTTTAAGTTTCTATTTTATTATTTCTTGGGTTCCGTTTCTAATTGTGTTGTTTTGTGGAGTTTAAGTTTCTACTTGTTATTGCCGGGTTTCGTTATTAAACTGTTTAACATAATATTACCTAGCATTATTACCTAATTAAGTACTGTAAATTAAATCACAATATTTTTTTTATCGTGAATCATTACGGTAAATTATGTTAAGAGTAAAAGTCTATTGTTAGACTCCATGGCCTACTGCCTTTTGAACACTTTTTTTGTCATTTCTTTTCTGGTATTGGATTTCATAGCCTACTAACCTCAAAGCTGTTTTTCTCAAAATTGTCAGTGCAATTACAAGATTTCTCAAGCATGTTGTACATCATTAAAAAGCTCTTTTCACAGGCTATCACATATGCAAAAAATCCAATATGGCTGCCATAATGAAAACAAACGTTGATACCTGTAGCTCAAAAACAAGTGTCAATCCAAAGTTGAGAATAGCGCAAAAAGATTACTCTGTAAAAAGTGTGCTTATAATGTGCAAGTCTTAGACATGTCAGATCAACGCCTACTTAGATATTGAAGGAAAAAGAAATCGCCAAATTTTGATTTTTTTCCAAATAACTCAAAAACGAAAAAAGGCAGGGCAAAATAAAAGCCATATTTGGAACGATCATAAAGTTCTACAAAACATTGCTAATATAACTGTCTCCCTATTTCTAATTATAACGGAGATACATCCCCATCCAGTTTGGAACACACTATATATATATATATATATATATATATATATATATATATATATATATATATATATATATATATATATATATATATATATATATATATATTTATAATAATAATAATAATAATAATAATAATAATGTTTATTAACTACAATCATACAGCATGCCTATACATATAAGTCTTCGACTTGTAAAGTATTTAGACATAATTTAGTTAAAGGTAAACCTAAAAATGTTTTGACAGATATTTTCCAAACCACATACTTCAAATTTTGACACATCAAAAGTCTAGAATTTATATCTTCCGTTTCCATCCTCCATCCTAAAAATGCTTTCAAAACTTTCACTGCTTGATTTCCCTTTCTACTTGGCAATGCTCCACAACAAGAATCGTTCTTTGCTGCTCCACATTTTTGCCAAAAATACAAATTTTGTAACGAGACAACTTACATATACAGTTGAATTCAATAAAGAAGCGAGAAATATATATATATATATATATATATATATATATATATATATATATATATATATATATATATATATATATATATATATATATATATATACATATTGCATACAAATGTTAAAATACCCAACTCAACGCAAGTCTTCCGAAGAGATAGAGGCAGTACAGAAGTACAGAAAAATATATTAAATTCCCTAATAAAAAAGGTAAAATCAGACAACTGTAAAAGGCAGATAGAGCAAAATTTCTCCAACAGTTGTATGTGTGTGTTAATGATTTATGCAGTGGAGTTAGTCGCAAAAGAGGTCGTAGTATAGCAGAAATAAAAGTCAAGATTGAAGATCTTACAGAGGATAATACTACAATTGCAAGCAGTTTTAACGAATAATTTTCAAATATTGGAAGAAGTCTGTCGAAAAACTTGCAAAGGGGAAATGGGCTATCAGGAGCATAACTCAGCCTAATTTCAGCTCCATATTTTTAAATCATGTAACCGAAGAAGAGCTAAGACATGGATCAACAAGTTGAAGCCACACAAAGCCCGTGTACACGATAAAGTTAATACAACCGTATTAAAACAGATCTCAACATATATAGTTGGTCCTCTTGTGCACCGTATAAATAGGATTATGAAAAGCAGAGAATTTCGATTGTATTGGAAGCTTGGCATAGTAAAGCCTCTATTTAAGTCTGGTGATACACTTAACATGTTGAATTACAGACCAATAACTTTGATCACAACTGTGTCTAAATTAGTTGAAATGGTTATCAAGAAAAATTGATTGAGTTTTTCAATGAGCATAACATGCTGTCAAATGATCAGTCTGGCTTTCGGTATGACAGGTCGGTAGCAGATGCGATCGCATGCTTAACATCTAACATCTATAAAGCGCTTGATGCAAGTAAAGTATGCTTTTGCATCTTTGCAGACCTAGCCAAAACATTTAACACAGTTGTCCATCGAATACACATAAAAAAATTGGAGGATTATGGAGTGCGCGGTACTGCATCGAAATCTTTGACTAGCTTTCTAACAGAAAGCAATCAGATAGTCGAAGTAAACGGTATCTTTAGTGATACACCAGACGTTGAATATGGAGTCCCGCAGGGTAATATTCTGGGACCAATCCTTTTCAACGTATATTTAAATGACCTACTCTATTTAAATTGCAGAGCGAAAGCAGTGGGTTATGCAAATGACACCGTGTATTGTACTTTAGTGATGCATGGGGTAACCTAAAAAATAAAGCGGAGAGTGGCTTTAAGATAATAAAGTATTGGTTTGATATAAACTTCTTAACATTTAATGTTGATAAAACTAAATATATGCCGCTTGCGACATACCGGAGTACTCTACTAAACTTCTCATTGCTTACTTTCAACAAAAATGATCAAAGCGAGTTTACAATAAATCAGGGAGAACATATCAAGTAGTTGGGAATCATAATAGACAAACATCTGAGATGGAATAAATAAGTAGAGTATGTGACGGGAAAGTTGAAAGCTTTATTATACAGATTCAAATTCTTCATCATCAGTACGGTATTGCCACTCTGGATGAAGATGCAAAAATACACGGAGTCACAACAGGCAACCAGTGCACATTTGCAGCAACATTTGGAAGACCCCAATCCTTGCGGCTTTGCCCTTAACCCTTTTCCTTGTATAGTACAGAAATGCCGTGTTATAAATCCTTTTATAGTTGGTATAACTTCCTGGGCTCCGGATGCCCACGCAGGTGATTTCTTTGCCTCCGTGGCCTTTTTGGTCGTTTCTCTCCAAATGTTGCTGCAAATGTGCACTGGTTGCCTGTTGTGACTCCGTGTATTTTTGCATCTTCATCCAGAGTGTTTCTATCTTCACCTGGCTGTACCGTACTGATGATGGCTAATAAGCTTGAAACACGTGCATGCGGTTGTCTCCTTGCGGCTTTGCCCTTAACCCTTCTCCTTGTATAGTACAGAAATGCCGTGTTATAATTTGTTTTATTGTTGGTATAACTTCCTGGGCTCCGGATGCTCACGCAGGTGATTTCTTTGCCTCCGTGTCTTTTTTAGTCGTTTCCCTCGGATTGTGGGTCTTCCAAATGTTGCTGCAAATATGCACTGGTTGCCTGTTGTGACTCTGTGTATTTTTGCATCTTCATCCAGAGTGTTCCCGTCTTCACCTGGCTATACCGTACTAATGATGGCTAATAAACTTGAAACACATGTATGCGGTTGTCTCCTTGCGGCTTTGCCCTTAACCCTTCTCCTTATATATATATATATATATATATATATATATATATATATATATATATATATATATATATATATATATATATATATATATATATATATATATATATAGATGTGTGTATCCAACCAATAACTCAAAAAATACTTGACTAATCAAATCTAAATTTGGAAATCCCCTTCGTCCTGTTAATAGCTTGGATGAGTTCGTTAGACACTTTTGACACTCAATTACTTTTAGAAAAAATGCAAAAAACTACTTGAAAACGCAATGTCTTTTCAGTTGCTAGAAGTATTAAACTAAAACACTACAGGCACATAGATATCATATAGGTGGTCATGTCATATCTGCCAAATTTGAACTGAATCGGTTCAATAAATCTTGACTTATAACTAAATAAAAAATTAATAATATACGATATGACCTGAAATGACCTCTGAATGGATGCCTATAATGTTAGACAAGGTCAGACAGACATATCAGGGTTACGCTGCCATTGCAAACAAAATCTCCAAATTTAGCTTTAAACGGACAGGCTACGAAAGTATGTCACAATGAAAAAAACAGCGGGGTTGCCATTCGCGACAACTCTTATCTGAATCTTAGGATAGTAGAATGTTAATAAATAAACATTTTAAAGAAAGTGATTCAATTTGTTTAAAAGCCATCTAGAACTACGTTTTATTGTGTATAAATATTAAGCTTCCTATTTTCACGGTAAAAGCCATCTCCCTTCCCTAGTTTAATCTGACAACACCACTATTTGTCATTTGTTAACTGACAGGAGTCATGAGGGAAACGTTTGCGTTCTAAGCATAACCTCGAAACTAACAGATGTCATTAAGAAAGAAGAAGAAGAAGAAGATAACCTCGAAATTGACTCCGACAATACCTTAGAATCTGACAATATAAAATAACTACCTACATTCTAAGGTTAATACAAACAGGAGGAGCCAAATAATAATCCAACTTTTAATTTTAACCTAACATTAACAAATGCCTTCGGCCGTCGACTGTAGTATAATATTATGATTTTAACATCCAATCAATCAAATAAAGTTGTTGTGTGCACCAGATTCAGGTTGTTAACCAATGCATGTAGGTACTGTATTACTAAAAAGTAATAGTAAATATGTGTTGAAAAAAGTTTATGTGCAGCAAGTGCGTTATGGTGAGAATTTTCCTCAAAATATTTTAAATGGTGATAACTCAGTTTCCCAGCAAACTAGAATCTTCATTTTTGATACATAGTAAAACCCATATAAAGGCAGCGTGTGTAATACATTTAAAAAATAACTACAAATTTGTTTAAAAATATTTTTTTGTTATTTTGTTTGCAGAAACTGGTTCGATTGCGTTGACTAAAACGGATCATCCGAGCGATTAATAAGGAAAATACCATGATTTGGCAGGTACATCCCCTTGTAAATAAAAACTACATTTTTGGTAAATTCTTAGTTTAGCACAAGGGGGGCTTTTAGAAAAAAAATACAGAAACATGCTTAAAACCCTTTCTGTATGCATATACCACAAGAAAAATTTCTTGCAAACAGCCCCCAAGAAAGTTACTGTACCAGTTGTTAATAGGGGTGATGGGCGGGGAAAAAGAAATGTGAGCTGAAAGTGTGAAAAAACCAGCTTAGTTGGACCTCCATAAAATGCCTTTATCCGGGTTTGCGGCTATACTTTCTTAAAATCCTGTTTACTCCGCGCAGAACTCCTATTCACCGTAGGTCCTGTAACTTTCTTGGGGGTTGGTCTCAAGAACATTTTATTGTTTACATTGTTCTTTTTTATGCATTGAGGGTAGTTGTAGCATGCAGAATGTGGAGGAGAACCCCCGCGATGAAGCGGCGAACCAAGATTTTCAAACTATATTTAAATTGTTACCTCATTTCATTTGTTTATTTTTTTTCCAAAAATGAATTTGATGTTGCTTTATTTATGAGTTTCACATAGGGAGCTACATTATTTAATCAATAAGAAAGAGCATGGATACAGCAACAGTAGATAAGTGCTGAAAAGGGTTTGGGCGCAGCAAGTACGTTATTTGGTAGAACATTTTCGTAAACATATTTCAAACTTGATAACTCAATTTTCCGTTAAGCTAGAATCTTCAATCTTGAGCCATAGTAAAACACAGCGTGGGTATTAAATTAAAGAAAAATAACGTAATGAGCTTCGCGAATAACTAATAATTTATTTTGAAAACCCCTTTTGTTGTTTTGTTTGCGCAAACTAGTCTGATTGGTTTGACCAAAACAAAACCGCCCAGGCAATTAATAAAGAAGAATACCTGCTCTATTTATAATTTAGCAGGTACATTCCCCTTGTAAATATTTTTTTCTGCAAAACTTTTGTAACTTTAATGAAGTTTGTAACACACATTTTTCAAGAGACTTGTACTACTTACATATATGTGACAAATTTTAATTTTCTATCTCTGCAGAAAATACAAATTTCTTCAAGTAATTGCTTATTGGGACCTCTAAAACCGATCTCCAAGTTTCATGAAATTTAAAGGATTAGTTCTAATAATATACGTTACTACTATAATGTACTTGCTGCGTACCGAACTTTTTTCTTGCTTAAAAAGATTTAGAGAACTGCTACTTAGACTCGTGCTCATAAAATTTGAAACAAAAATATGAAACTTGGCTGTGCGCTCGAGCTGCTTAAACCTCTATCTAGTCTAATAGATGATACATTCAAAGTGTATGGAGAATAAAATGTTAATTACAAATTAGACTAAAGCTCACCTTATAATCAAGATCTCGAACCTCACGAAACTACATAGAATATAATTCACTTTTATCTTATTCTGTGCGAACTAAATACGATACAAGCTGTTTATCACAGAGCTTGTAAGTGTCTGCAACATTCTGAGTTCTTTCCACCCGAGTTACTTTAACCTCAGTGTGTAACGACATCAAACGAGTCAGTGTCAAAGACACTTACCTTGAGCATTTGTGGAGTCTCTTTCTGTGCCACTGAAAGCCAAATGGTTCTTTTCTACGTTCTGTCCAATTGATTGCAATACCATCATAGTAACAACTGAAAACAACAACAACCATTTCACGCGACCTATTATCATTTTAAACAATTATGTAGCTATAACAACCAGCTGATATTAAATTTGTTTGTATTAAATTAGTACTGTATTAAAACGACTAGGTTATGTTATTTCGTTGTCTTCACTTTGGATTCCAGAAGGTGGGTCACTAACTGTAAAATCAGCCGGCAAGTTGTGTGTTACGTGATTGTTTTCTGTAAGTATAATACACTGGGGTCCGATCTGCTTTATATTCGAAGAACCGGCGTTAAATAAATTTGGTTATAAACTTTGCTATGTCGGTGACACTTGCAAAATTAAACTGACACATGTTGAGAAAAGTTGCTTGATTATATAGAATGGTTGAGGGTGTGAGTATAACGTAATTCCTGGGGATTCCAAGTGCTCTAATAATATTACAACAGGGGCATTGCCCAGAGAAAGTGTCTCGTATTGCCGGATCTTGACTGGCTAAGTTATAAAATTAATGCGAATGAGATGTAACTTATTGTAGTAGAAAACATTATGTAATGCTGGGTACCACACAATTATTGCTCATTTGGTTTTACCCAGCACTGTTTAAGCGAAAGCTCTCTTATGAAAGAAAGTAAATTGCCAGATTTCTTGGTGAAGCATCTCGTTTAAGTGAAATTATAAAAAGTTCGGGACGCAAGAAGTGGGTTATAATAGTGAATTTTCATAAAAATAATATATAATATAATAGTGATTTAGTCTTATAATAAAAGTTATAAAAAAATACTCTATTGAACTAAGAACGGTAAAAAATAATGCAAGGACGGGCAAGCAAAAACATCATCTCTACCTAAATATTTATACAGTAAATTGGATACAAAATTCAAACAAAGCAAGTGATAAACAGGAAACATACTCAACACAAAATACACTAGAAATCTGATCATAAAAATTCCTGTGTTTCATGCACTAAGGGTGATTGTATGCATGTAGAAGGGAGAGAAGAACCCTCAGGATGAATAGAGATTCTCCGCCTTACCCAAAACACGGCGGGTTCTACTACCCTCCTGCATGCATACATTTTTTTCAACAACACACCACAAGGGCTTACAACCTAAATACTATCAGTACCGTGGGTACCGACAAGGAAGAAAGAAGCAACTTGTTAATTCTGGACTTGAAGGTTTGGTGGTTCGGAGGAGAAGGAAAAATATGTGCCGGCAAGGAATTCCACAACGTGGAAGTCTTCGGGACAAAAGAGCGGGCATTACAAGATGTTTTGTGTCTGGTGACCTGGAAAGTAAAAGGGTGCATTCGCTCTGTTCCCCTGGTAGATCTGTTGGGAGCAGCAGGTGGAGGAACTATGGAAGAGAGCTCCTCTGAGCAGTGCCCGTGCAGATATCTATAAAAGAGAGAGAGAGAGAGAGAGAGGTCACCAACGGCACGTCGGTGGGCAAGGGATGGCAGCCTTTGGGTGAGAGTAGGGTCACCGATGAGACGTATATATCTCTTTTAAATCGAGTCCAAGATAGCGAGTGTAGAAGCGGCAGCAGCACCCCAGATGTGGGAGCAGTATTCGAGGTTTGGTCTTATTTGTGAAGTACATAAGGTATAGAGAGTAGCTGGTGAAAAGTATTTGCGAGCCCGGTAGAGAAAACATAATTTTTTAGCAGCCGCTTCTGCAATTGATGTAACATGTTGGTGCCAATTGAGATTTCGATCCACAGAAATGCCAACAAGTGAAAAGGACTCATTACTTTGAATTACTTGGTTGTTCATTGTGATGGATCTAGGACTGGTGTATCTCTTATAAAAAAGAAAGCAAGACTGTGATTTGGTTGGGTTGAATTGTACAAGATTTCTACTTCCTTAGTTTAATATTTTTTGGAGATCCACGGAGACAGAGCCCTCCTTGAGCCTGCGATCCTCATCTGATTGGGCTAAAGAAACGGGCTTAGAATATTGTATATTTCGGTGGAGGGTGCTGTCGTCCACGTAACTGTGATCTGGGTTGGATATGCTAGAGAGGAGGTCATTGATGTGGAAAAGAAACAAAGTAGGGGCTAAAGCTGAACGTTAATGAACTTCTGCATTAATTGGATATAGTTTAAAGGAATGACCATCCACGACAACAGAAATTCTCCGGTTGGAGAGGAAATTTGCTGTCCAGGTACAGAGTTTTGGTGATAGGCCATAGGCCGGAAGTTTATTAAGCAACTCTGCGTGCCAGACCTGGTCGAATGCTTTGGTTATGTCTAGAGCGACAATCAGGGATTCACCGTGTAGTTCCATAGACTTGTTCCAAGAATGGGCGACAAAGGAAAGAAGGTCGGCAGTTCATATGAGCTGACGGAATCCATACTGCCTGTCGTGGATTATACTGTGTTTTTCAAAAAAAATTAGTAATTCGGTGTTTATATACTTTTTCATCACTTTGGAGACGACTGAAAGGATAGGAATAGGCCTGTAGTTGCTAGGAAGGGCTTTAGATTCTTTCTCGGGGCCGGGTTGTACTTGAGCAGTTTTCCAGTTACTAGAGAATATGCCTCTATTGTATGATGTCTGAAACAGACTAGTCGCGACAGGAGTTCTAGTGCGCATTTTTTTGCGAACAATTGCTGGGATCTTGCCAAGGCCAGAGGCTTTCCTGGTATTAAGAGAAGAGAGCATCTTTCGTACCCTTTTAGTTTTGAAACTGATATCCGTCATTTTATGCGCGACACTGAGGACTGTTGGTAGTTGAACATTTGGAGGTGGGTTGAGAGTAGAATTGCCGGCGAACAACGAGGCAAAAAGTTCAGCCTTGCCCAGGGCGGTAAAAACAATTTCATCCCCTGAAACAAGAGGTGGGAACGTGCTCTTGCAGAATTTATTCCCAATAGATTTAGCTAGAGTCCAGAAGGGTTTGCTGCCGTTGGAGCTTGAGAGGACTTTGTCTTTAATGTGGTTATTAAACGAGTTTTTTGCCTCAGACAGCATGCGGACATGGCGGTTTCTTGTGTCATTAAATGTTTGACGGTTTTCTTGACTGGGATTGTGTAGAAGCATTTTGTGAGCTTTGACCTGTTCAAGTCTGGCCTTGTCACAGGATTTAGAGAACCAGGACTTTTGAGTGGCTGAAGAGCTATTTTGTGTACGTGGAATAAATAATTCCATGCCAGCTTGAATAATTTCGGTGACGTTTCGTTAGATATCAGAGGGGTCGGGATGAGAGAAGCAGACAGACGCCCATGGAAATGAGGAAAAGTAATCTCGCATTTCGTCCCAGTTCGCGGAGTTGTAGTGCCAAACGATACGTGGGTGTGATGAATGTGTGACCTCGGGTTGCATTGCTCAGAAATCAGTGACCATGCCGTGGTCTGGGCGACCAAGGGGGGCGGTGACTGATATCTTATAGCAGTCAGTATTTGTAGTAAGAAGGAGATCCGAGGGATTTGAGCTGTGTGTTGGGATGCGAGGAAACTAAGTAGGTTTCTGAACCATATTGTCTAAATAATTTCTGACTGCAAAGGCCTGCGCTGCTTTTCCTTGTGGATCGGGTTTTTGAAGATCCTAGCCATTCCTTCAGATATTCAGAAATCAGATGGTCGGTTTTTTCAGAAAGGTACGCAGAGAGCTGGACAAAGTTGTTGTCAGAAGGTGACCGGTAAATGCAACAGATCAATTTAGTTGCAGCCCTGAGAGAGAGTGTTATCCATAGTACGTCTTTTCTTCCAGCTTCTAAATTGGGGAGTCTGGTGCAGGGTATATTGCTACGGACGTGCGCGCACATGCCTTCTTGCAATCTAAATGAAGTAAGGAGCTCATACCCCGGGAAATTAAGGTGATTAGTGGCTGTTTTGGCACTGATTTGAGTTTTGGTGAGGAAGAGGAGTTGGGGCCTATTAGCCTGGAGGAAATGGTGGACGGAGTTCAGGTTAGAATTTAGGCCATATATATTAGAGAAGGATATGTTAAATTTTGATGCTGGCGCCCCCTGTACACCCCTCTCCCGGAGATCCGAATGGAGGGGTATTTTACCTCCGGAATCTTTTGTACAAGGAAGAGCCATCATCATTTTTGATTATAAGGAAAACCGACTCATACACCAGAACCGGAAACGTCCGTTGGGACTTCACCGGCCCCTTGATGTAAGGGGTGGTACCTCCTCGGGCGTGAAAAAATCCTTTACTATCATGTAAATGAAAAGTACACTACCACCTACCATATTGCAAGTATACCACACCACCCAATTATTAAAGAGCTGACCAGCTCTATAACTTGCGTACACAACCACATTCAAAGCAAAAAACGCAAGAAAAATTTCCAGGGAGCAACCTTTAAGAAAGTTAGGGGACCTGGTGCGAATATATGTGTTTTGAAGGATAGAGAGGGTCTAAAGAAGGTATTTCTGCAAAATCTGAAGAACGCATTTTTTCAAAGTCCGATTAAGTGTTTTTTTTTAGAATTTTCCTGTCATATTTCTCCTCCGCCCAGCATCCCTATTTATTCTTGGTCTCTTATCTTGTTTGGGGGTAGTTTGCTACGACTTTGTCTTACGGATTTATTATATACAAGTATAATTAAGGGTGGCCCTTAAATAACATTGTTGCAAGTCAAAGTTAAAAAGTAGAGAAGTTCTTTAGAGCGCGCAAACAGTCATAAACTTGATTTTATCATATTGTCCCAGTAATGTTCTGATCATAAAATTACTTCTAACTGCATGCATACAAAAATCAGTAAAATACATTTATAAAATCTAATAAAAACAAAAATGTCGTAAAATAGGTAGCCCCATTATCATATCTCTCTAGTAATTGTATCATGTCTAAGACACAAATTTGGGGCTTAATTTCTAATTTGATATTGACAATTGCCAATAAATAACCTTACTTCAGAATCAAAGAATAGTGAGAAGATAGGAAACGACCATAAGCTACCTACTACAAGAGCGGCCAGCTTTTAAGTTGACTCTGGTTAACTTTTGACAGGTATATAGCGCTCTAGGCCCTTAAAATGACAGAAATAGAGCCGGTAAATTTGAAAACTAGTGAGGGTAAATTTGAAACTCTAAAAGAAGTTTCCACTGCACTGATTTTAAAAATATTTTTCCACTCTTTTGGTAAACACCAAATGGTGCTGTTGAATTATTTATTATTACATTATTTTAATAATCATTCCTGACAAATATTTTTCAGTTTTTGATTATTATTGACAAGTTTTTTTTAATTGATCCAAGAAAAATTTTTGCTGCTTAATGGCATTTGATGTATTGGTCATCCAGCAAGAGGTTATTTCTATCAACTACCTTAATCTACTGCTTGGGTCTGCAATTAAATTATATTTTTCGTTGGAATTCTGATAACTGTAGGGAGTTTGGTAGTAGTTGTAATAAGTTAATAGTGTTTACCTAGAGCAGGCGATCTTTTGGCAAAGAAGAACGCTATATCTCTATTGTTGTGTTTAACATGAATTACTTATTCAATATGAACCACGGCTCATCTTAGTGAACTTTTATTTTTAAAAAATCACTAATAGAGAGGTATCGATGGTGAGACTTTGCAAAACTTTTTTCAAATGAGCGCGAACTAGGAGCCCTAGACCCCATATCCAGGGTCAGTTTAGATATATATAATGTATAATGTATAATGTATATATTAACAATGAAACAGGCCAATGTCACCTGAATGACACAGCGATGTTCATGTAGGTCAAAAAATTAACAATAAGAACGCAATAGCACACACAATAAGCATAACAATTAAGGAAAATTTTTCCTTAAATAATACAAAACAAAGATACTTATAAAACACACTTATAACGTTTATAACGTTCAAAAGATAAGAGCTGCAGAATCCAGATCCAACTCCAATATTGTTTTTTAGAGTCACCAGGTGCACTAGGTTTATAGTTTACACTATGGCAACTATACTACAAACAAAGTGTTCATATTATAAGAATTTAAAAAAAGAAGATAGTTAATGGTAGTTTATGTGTAAAAATCATCCACCGAGTAGCACGTCTTGTTTATAAGAATCGTTTTCATTTTTTTTTAAAAGCTGGTAAAGTGTCAACATTCCGTACATCTTCCGGCAACGCATTATACAACTTGCAGCCATTGTAAAACAGTGATTTTTCGTACAGAGCTGTGCGATGTTTGTCAGTTTGCAGGTTATTTCTACCTCTTGTGGTATATCCATGTTCCACTGCATTGCGTGTGTATTTGGTTTTGTTTTGAAAAACATAGGTTAGCACTTCCATGATGTATATGCTGGGGAGTGTAAGGATACCCTGTTCTTTAAAAGTGTTTCTGCAAGTGCGTCTATGAGGGATATTGAATATGATCCTCATCACTTGCTTTTGTTGTTTAAAAACTCGGTTTACTTCACTTGCTAATCCCCAGTGCGTAATACCAAACCTTAGTTGTGAGTAGAAACACGCATAATACAGTGACAACACAGTAAAGGTACTGCATCTTTGGGTAAGTGTTCTTATTGCATATGTAACGGATGAGATTCGCGAGCAAAGTTCATCCATGTGAACATTCCATTTTAACTCACTATCGATATGAAGTCCTAGTAGTTTTGTAGATGGCTGCAAGGTTACAGTTTGGCCATCAAGTTCTACGATTTGTACAGTACCTTTTTTTGATTTTGAAGATTTAAAAAACACGCAAGCTGTTTTATCCTTGTTAAGTGCAAGCTTGTTTTTATCGACCCAATTGGTTAGACTTTTGAGGGTTTTGTCAGAATCAGCCATAATGTGCTCAACACTATGTCCACCTATCAAAAAGTTGGTATCATCGGCATAGGAGGCGACCGTTCTTTTGTTATCTGGATTGATGTTGTTTTCAGATTGGTGCGTGATGTACTGAAGTAGGCTGTTGGCATAGATAATGTACAGCGTAGGTCCAAGAACTGTTCCTTGCGGCACCCCAACCGTTACTTCAAAAGTCCTAGATAAGTAAGTGTTGGTAGAGTTAGATATTACAACTCTTTGTGTTCTGTCTGAAAGATAGCTTCTGAACCAGTCCAGTGCGGTGCCCGTCACTCCATACCTACACAGTGAACATATAAGGATCTCATGATTCACACAGTCGAAGGCTTTGGAAAAGTCCGCAAAAACTCCCAGCGCTACCTCTTTTTTGTCAATGTGTTCGACAATTTGCTCCACAAACTCAACAATTGCAGTTTCAGTGCTTCGTGCTTGCCGAAAGCCATGTTGATATGGCAAAAGAAGTTTATTATCAGCAAGATAGGTTGTCAGCTTGTTATTGACTATTTTTTCGAGGGTTTTTGCGAAAGTTTGTGTTAGGCTGATTTGTCTGTAGCTTGAATAATCCGCGGGATCACCCTTTTTATATGTCGGTTTTGTGTATGCTTCTTTCATTTTTGATGGAACGATACCTCTGGATAATGAAATGTTATATATATGTGACAGTGGTAAAGAAACAACAAACCTGCAGCGCTTAAGCAATGTGCTTGATACCTCGTCCGGCCCTGCAGAGCTAGATGATTTGAGGGTATTTATTGCGTTTAGGACATCCTCTATATATATATATATATATATATATATATATATATATATATATATATATATATATATATATATATATATATATATATATATATATATGTCTGTGTGTGTGTGTGTGTGTGTGTCCAACCGATAACTTAAAAAATAATTAACCGGACAAGGTTTTCCGGGGAAATTTTGAGTTTTGTTTCGTAAAAATAATTTTTCTCCGGAAATTACAAAGATATTTCGATGGAATTTGGTGTACGTATTGAATTGGGAAAGCCCTAACAATGTGCCAAAAGTCAACTTTCTAGGTTTACAGAAAATTGAGCTATTCAAATTTGAAACATTTATTTTTAACATCACCGTGTTTCATTGACAATGGCAAACCTGGCTTATATGAGATCTAGTATGTCGCTGCCTGACATAAAACATTTAATATTATTGAGCAGGTGTGTTACACGCTGTAAGTGACGTTTATCGTATGGTATTAAATTGTTTATATGTTTATCTGTTTGAGTTGCCAAATTATTTGTTTTATTTGGGAAATTTTTATATACAAGTGCAAATTATTTCTTTATTAATGTTAGTGGGTGGAATAAACGGTGTTTGTTATGTTTTATCAACACATAGAAAGGATTGAAGTTTTACAAAAAGGACTGATATGCCACGGGTTAATTTCTCTCTGATGCTTTGGCGGTAGTTTTAGTTAAGTTTATGGTTTAACGGTCCATAATTTGTAGCTAATTTTCGTACAAAAAATTCGTCAATGAGGAGACCACGACTTTAGAATTTTAAAAAGATTTCTTCAAATAAGCGCGAACTAGCCCCCTGGAATCCATATCCGGGTTTACGTTCAGTTTCGATGTGTTTACGGTAAAGCTCAATATAATTATTATTATACAAGAGACAAGAAAAAATTGTATAAGTTAATTATAGGGTCTTGAGCTGTATCTTATAAAGTTATTTTGACAATCACCGGCTGGCCCATAAGTTGTTGGTGATCCCTACTTTTTTTTTCGAACAGCCTTATTTTATTGCATTTTTTTATCGAAATATGTTGGTAAGAAAAAAATCAAGACGCATAAGTGCATTTTGGTAGAAAATTTTCATTAAATGCTTCAAATTTCAGTAACTCAATTTGCTATTAACCTAAGGTTTGTTGGCTAGGAAACCAACATTTAAAGTTTATTGTCGGATTTTTTTTATACATTTTCAAACAATAAGTTATTTTGATAAAATATGGCACATTGTTTCTACTATATAGGTTATACTGGTAACCGAATTGATGACTGCTTGCATTAAAAAGACATATTTGATATTTAAAGCATTTTTATAAAAATTCACTGCCATAACGCACTTGCTGCGTCCATACCTTTTTAATTAACACAAATCATCCAATCACTACTTATTGTTACACAATTAATCACAATCATTCAAGGCGGATGGGTAGATAAACGCTAAGATCATAATACAACAAGTTTGAACTTCGACTTTCCACACAAAAAGTAACGCAAAATTAGGTATCTGCACAATTGGTAACAAAGGCATCTATCATTGTGACAGTAGTAACCAATTGAAATAATAGATGGATTTAGTATCAACATGGTTGTCGCGTTACAATGGAGCTGCAGCACTTACGCAGTCTAACAACGTTGTCAGACAAAGTAAATTAGGATTGGATGGATAAATAACAAATTCTGAGAAATGGGTAATCCAATGCGAATGAACCTATGGATTACAGTATTGTTTAACTAACTGATAAAATCAAATTTTATAAAATGTTTTCTTTATTATCAGAAGTTGTGAAAATTTGAGATGTTTATACATGAAAGGTTTAACTACATGAAATTTCTGTAGATCTGCCAAATCTGGCAAACGCGTTACCCTGTATATATGTAAACTGATAAAAACTGAAAGTAAACCTGGATATAGATTCTAGGGAGCCTAGTTAGTGCTCATTTGAAGAAATTTTAATTTCAAAAGTCGCGGTCTCCTCAGTAACGAATTTTTTCTACGAAAATTAGCTAAAAATTATAGACTGTTGAACCATAAACTTAACTAAACTTCAGCCAAAGCATCAGAGAAAGAGTATATTTGTAATGCATTTTTTGTAAACATTTTAGTACAATGAAAGTGTGTGTGTTGTCTTCTTTCATGGCTGCGGTCGTCAGACCATTCGCACATTTTTACAATGAAACACAATGACGGTTGAAGCTGAAACGTAAAGGTGTGCAGAACACTCTTGCGATATTTTTTTTACATAATCCGTATTTGTTTCAGATTCTTTGCCTAAATGTTGCGAATTTTGACGTTTCAAAACGTGACTTTGACGTTTTGAGAAAACACCAATCTTTTTTAACGGCCTTTAACTCTCTTGTCTTTTAGTATACATACCTAAATTTTGGTACGTCGGTCACCATTTATAATACAAACACACGTACCAAATTTGGGGCCCTTGGATTGTTATTTCCGGAGATATAATTTTTTTCTGAAAGGAAACACAAAATTTTGCGGGAAAGCCTGGAAAGAATTTTCTAGCTAACGAAATTGTCCAAGCCACTTGCAAAAGAAAGGTACTCAGCAATGTTGATTAAAATCGGTTCATTATTTTTTGAGTTATCTGTGTGATATAATGTATATATGTATATATATATATATATATATATATATATATATATATATATATATATATATATATATATATATATATATGAAAATTTAAACTGACCCTGGGTTGTAGGTATCCTAGTTTGCGCTCATTTGAAGAAATTTTTTCAAAATTCAAATGTCGGGATCTTCTCATTAGTTACTTTTGAGAGAAAGTTCACTAAAATTCTAACGTAACGTTCAATTGCTCACATTAACTTTGTAGTTACTTTTTTAGAAACTGAAAAACTGAAGTTTAATATTCAGTATAAACGTATGAACGCATCGGTATACATACGTCTGTTCGACCATGGTGTAATATGTTTTTACATTGACACTAATATATTAACCTTCAGCTCAAACCTGACACTGGGAACCAGTGTCTAATTAGGCGAGCGTCTCGCGACAGTAAAAACTTGGATAGGTTTTTTGTTGCTTTAACGAAACAGAAAACCTCCCTGACGTGCTGTTTACACAAAATCCTACCAACTGACCTTTTTGACCTGCACAGACATCAGTTGCCTAATTAACAGTTAAAAGGAGAAAAAAAATCAACCCTGCTATATATCAAGGTCATGTGAGCATAGTGTACTTTTCCTTTAAACTTCTTTTGATTAGGCAAACTGATATCAGGGCAGGTCAGAAAGGCGAGTTGGGAGGATTGTCTGTACACAGCACGCCAGGGAGGTCTTTTACTGCGTTAAAACGACAAAAAACTCATCTAAGTTTTTACTGTCGCGAAACGATCGTATAATTAGAACAAACCAATGTTTAATCTATTTGTAACACATATTATACATACATTTTATCTTTCTGCTCTCCTTGTTTATATGAACTTTAACTACGCCAAATCTCACACTGCTTCGTGCGCGCACTCTGCTTAACAAAGGGTAGGTACAAAGTTTTTCTTCATGTATTATAACCCTATAGTTGAAACCACAGCCAAAGCATCAGAAAAAGAGTCTATTTGAAATTCATTTTCTGCAAATATTTAAGTAAATTGAAGGACAATGATGGCTGAAGCTGAAATGTAAGGTTTCTTCTTACAACATTTCTGCTACATCGCCCGTAATGTTAGTTTAAAGTTCTTTATTTAGAGCATGTCAATTTTGACGTTTTGAATCGCGACTTTTGACGCTTTAAGACGAAAATCCAAAATGCTCATAACTTTTTTCCTTTTAACATAGTTTCTAGATAAATGGATTGGGCGTAGAGGTGCTATTGAGTGGCCCCCTAGATCACCGGATTTAACTCCTTCGGACTTATTTCTATGGGGCCATTTAAAGAGTAGAATTTACGCAAACGAACCGGAGTCTCCGGAAGAATTACGACGACGCATTGTTGAAGAATGCCGTCTAATAACTCCACAAATGCTCCAGAATGTCAGAGCTCCTTTTGAACAAAATTTGAACTTTTGGATGGAAGCTGGTGGTAGATAATTTGAACACTTACTTAACTGAATAAACATTTTTTTAACGTTTGGTTTTGTTTTTTTTTTAACGAAAAATTGACTAACTAGTGCATTTCTTATCACAATAAATGAAATACGTTCTTGCAACTCCAACTGTGATTAATTTTTAAACGACTTTGTCGAAACTTTGCAACCAACTCCAAATTGTATTTTCTGTTAACATGTCTGTTCGGATGTTGTTCATTAAACAAATTTGCGGTACGGTTGGCAGTCATCGATTTTTAAAAAAAGAGTAATTATTTCAACTCTTTCTTCTACAGAATACACCATTGTAAAATTAGTTTTCGGTAGTACTATCAAGTATCAAACCGACCGATAAACTGAAATAATAAACCACATTTCTCTCATTCCGATAAGAAATATTCTGAGAGTCAATTTTTGTTTACAAACCAACAAAACATTGACTATCAGCACATTTCTTATCGGAATGGGTGAAATGCGTTTTTGCATCTTCAACTGTGAATAATTTTTAAACGAATTGATAACTTCCAAAAAAATTTGTGTGCTGAATTCAGAAAAGAAAGAGATTTCAAATGATGCAACACTCGATACATGTTCCTTATTTAAAATATAAGGGTTGTTATCACCGCCCTTAAGGGGTTGATGTGACAAAGTTGAGTTTTATGTCAAAACATGTCCCTCTCTATATTAAAATTGACGTATTTCAGCGTTTCTTAAAAAAAATTATCTGGACACCAATCGGTCTGTTTCGTTTTCAATGCTCACCCCTATATGTATATATATATATATATATATATATATATATATATATATATATATATATAAACATATAAAGTCTGAAGCTGACCGCTGCTTTGGGTTCCAGGGATTCCTAAATAGCGCTCATTTGAAGAATTTTTTTTTAATTCAAAAGGCGCGATCTCCTCATTGGTGAATTTTTTTTAAAGAAAATTCACAAAAAAAAAACGATCCTACTGAAGTTAGACCAACTACATGAACTTACACTTAGCCCTAGGTAGTGGAATACAAAAACACCTTTACTCACAGTTAAAGCATATTCAGTTACATCCAAAGTTTGCTTAGTCACGTAAGTGAAGTTCGTACTTATCCTGTGGCCTTGCTAAAGGTGGCAAAGCTACAAAAGCTTATACTCACTTACATATTTGTGTACCTAAATATTAAATACATAAAAAAACCGGGATTTATTTTTGGTACAAAAAAAAGCTTATCAAATTTAAAATGCAAAATAGGTCCTCTATTTTTATTTGCATATATATTGTAAAATATACATATCCTTCTTGTTAATGATATAATACAAATCCACAGTTCTACCTGAAAATAAAAGCCCGGCGGCGAATATCTAAATGAAGGGAATGCAATTACTCTCCAACTTTGAACACTAAATCAGAATAAACTGTTTGCCTGAGGGTGCGTTATATGCGGTAGAATAATCCTGAGCTTTAGTGAATACGTTCACAGACGCCACCAGATCCTGATGCGTTGTCCTCCTAATAAAGGTTGTATAATCCTCTCTCATGTATATTTTGTGCTGCTACATAATTTTGCATAATTAACTTGGGTCCATGACACTTACAACTATTGTATGCTTAACATATGATATGACGCCTCAACGTTACTTTTTATAAGTACACTTGGAGAACTCAAATCAGCGTAACATATATTTCAGAGACCTTACGATCGTTTCGTTGATCATGTCAACATCTTTAGAGGAAGAAGAATTCTAAAGTTACACTACTAGCTACCGTGTATTTGTATCGCGTCTAGGTAAACGAACTAGACCGAAGTAAAATTGTCGTCGACGACCCATCGTTTGTTTATTGTGTAGTGAAACTACGAGGTCGAAGACCTGCTTGAATCTTCTGGTCGACAAATTTATTAGCCCTTATCTAATATAAGGATAAAAGGTTTAAAGGAACGGTACCGAGTTATTTAAGGATTCTCCACGTTCCCTTTCGATCTAGAAATTTACTATGCGGATATTGGACCAAGCCGACAATCACATCTGGCAAGACAAACACAGTAACCTCCGCTCTTCTTTTTTATCTAGAAAACTAAACCTGGGTGTTTGGCTCACATTGTTAACTCTAACAAAGGATAAATAATTCAACTAAAATACTACATAAAAAATATATGTATATTGATTTTAATTCTTAGTAAACAGTTTTTATATTGACTTAGATACACAGAAAACGAAAGGGTCTTTAAGCCGAGACAAGCTTAGAGATTAGTATATGTATAGACCGGCAGAGTTATTGATATTAATTTGTTATTCTCCCAGACAAATTAGCAGTGTTTAAGTGGTCAAATGCAAAATGAAAATAAAGGGCTTGAAATTAAAGGTGCCGCACGATTCAATGAAGTTTTGTTCTTAATCGACCTTGATATAAAAATACTTTCTAATGAACCAAGCATAGTTTGATGTCTAACATTTTTGACAAGTTTCAAAAACCAGGTCTGGTACGCAGCGCTGCTTAATAAACTTCGGGCTATGGCCTTCCCCAAAACTCTGTACCTGGACAGCAAACTTCCTCTCCAACCGGAGCATTTCTGTTATCATGGATGGCCATTGCTCTAAAATGTATATAATAATTGCAGGAGTCCCTTAAGGTTTGGATTTAGCCCCTACTTTGTTTCTTATCCACATCAATGACCTCCGCTCTAGCACATCCAACCCAGTTTACAGTTACGCGGATGACAGCACCCTCCACTCAAATATACAATATTCTAAGCCTGTCTCTTAAGCCCAATTAGATGAGGATCTGAAACTCATGGAGGGTGCTGTCTCTGTGGATCTCCAAAAAATATTAAACTGGAGAAGCAGAAATCTTGTACAATTCAACCCCACCAAATTTCAGTCTCGCTTTCTATCTCATAAAAGATATACCAGCCCTAGACACATCACAATGAACAAACAAGTTATTCAAAGTAATGAGTCCTTTTCACCTGTTGTTATTTCTGTGGATCGAAATCTCAATTGGCGCCAACATGTCACATCAATTGCAGTCGCGGCTGCTAAGAAATTTGGTTTTCTCTTCCGGGCTCGAAAATACTTTTCACCAGCTAATCTCTATACCTTATGTACTTCACAAATAAGACCAAACCTCAGATGTTGCTCCCACATCTGGGGTGCCGCTGCCGCTTCTACACTCGCTATCCCTGACTCCTATCAAAAGAGAGCTATACGTCTTAGCGGTGACCCTACCTTCACCCAAAGGTTGCCATCTCTTGCACACCGACTTGCCGTTGGTGACCTCTCTCTCTCTCTCTCTCTTTTATAAATATGTGCACGGGCACTGCTCAGAGGAGTTTTCTTCCATAGTTCCTCCACCTGCTCCCCCGACAGATGATCTACCAGGTGAACAGAACAAATCCACCCTTTTACTGTCCAGGTCACCAGATATAGAACATCTTGTTATGCTCGCTCTTTTGTCTCGAGGACTTCCAAGTTGTGGAGTTCCTTGCCGGCACATGTTTTTCCTTCTCCTCTGAACCTCCAAACCTTCAAGTCCAGAATTAACAAGTTGCCTCTTTCTTCCTTGTCGACACCCACGGTACGATAGGATTTAGGCTGTAAGACCTCGTGGTGTGTTGTTGAAATATTAAAAAAATATTTAAAAAATACCTTTGTATAAAACAAAATATTAAGGCACGCCAATGGACAATCCTTTCTCTCCATTCATTGCGGCCCTTATCATGAGTATATATCAAATGGATTTATAAAATGAAAGTGAGTATTTTTCAATAGTATGGTAAATGTGATGATGTTTATCCTTGTTGACACCCACGGTACGATAGTATTTAGGCTATGAGATCTCGTGGTGTGTTGTTGAAATATTAAAAAAAACACAGACATATCCCAATAGTTCAAGCAGAGTGAAACGTATACAAATTATTATTGCAGATTTTTTTTTAAATATTCAATACTTAAGCCTACTTTTCTCAGAATATATCATTAGAATACCTTAAAATCGAATGAAATAAAATAAAATTCTGTATCATTAAAAATGCGCTCACAGTTAGGTTTTCGTAATTTCTCGATAAATAGTTCTCATGGATATGTCTGCTTTTGACCGTACGCCACTCATGTGCCTAAAATATTATTATGCAGCTTAGCGTTTATTTGTGGCATCCGGTGGGATCGTAGTTTACAATGGTTACAATATTACAATAATAAAGATTATAATAAAATAGTAAATAATTTTTATTCTTTTATAAGAAATATAAGCCAGATACAGCAATAGTAAATATAGCTCAACACATTTACATAATATTTTAATAAATTAAATAAATAATATTTTTGATAAAGTAAATTTAAACAAAAATAAATAAATAAATAAATATACAAGGTATGTACTTAGCATCAGTAAAACATACTCACATAAAATATTTTCAATAAAAACATACATTTCTTCCATTCATCTTAGATTCTGTTAAAATATTCTCTAAATCTAGTGACTATGACATTCTTGTATAAAAACTAAACAAAAAGTTTAAATTTAAAGTATAATCATGATTTTATTTACCTAACTCAGCATTATTTAATACAATTTTTGCTAATATCATATAAATAGAACAAATAGCATTGTCTATTTTCTTCAAATTATATTCTGCTCCTTCATGTTGCATCTCAACCGACAAAGCAAAATGCTGATTAAAAGAATAGTAAAAAATTTGTTTTTAGCCTAAATGTTTTTAAGTGTTTATATGTGTATATATTTTTGTCAAGTTTCATGGCTCAAAACTGACTACAAGCCTTCCTTCATTTGTGTGACAAAAGCCACTCATCAAAAATTTTCGGAAGTGCTTTAACATGGCTTTTATTAAAGGCGAATTCATTGAGTTTTCAGTTACTTCCATTTGTCAAACATTTGGTCCTGCACCATGGATATCAACGGAACTTGTAAGAGAGGGCTGTTTGCTTCTACTGGATACGGTTACGCATCCGCGATGTAATGAGTTTTATAAAAGTCTAAAGAAACAGCACGGTGCTAGTTTCAAAGACGCCAAGAAAATAAAATATTTAAGGATTCAAATCGAAATAAAGCTATGTGGGAAGCAATTAGAGAAAATGTCATCGTGGGGAAGATGAACAGCAAGGCGGAATATCTGAGTATTCTGTCTGTTGACGGAGTCGTTTCGACATATCCTTATATGATTGCTGACATTCTCCATGCGCACTTTGAGGACTCTGTTAAGTATCTGACATAAAACTGTGACATAAATTGTGCATTGAAAAATAGCTCTAATCCCTACTATGTTTTTATATCCTGTCTCAGAGGACGATGTATGAGAGATCATAAAATTAGTTGCAGTTAAAAACTCATTAGGAATACACAAAGTACCTTGTAGTCTTCTAGGCAGGGTTGCTCATCTTGTGGTGGCTCCACTAACTTACCTTATAAATGTGTCATTTGAAATCGGTTGTTTTTCTGGGCGTCTGAAGGCAGCCATTGTTGTCTCTCTATTTAAGAAGGGAGATATATACGCCTTTTGGATAACTACAGAGTGATTGCGCTGCTTCAGTTTTTTCTAAGACGTTTGAGAAGGCATTTCTGCTAAGACTCGGGTCATTTTTGGAGACATACAATTTGCTAACTCCGTGCCATTTTAGCTGTTGTGGGTGGCTGTCAACTCAGGATGCCGTACTTAGCACTTACCTGACAGTGTTGGATTACATAAATAGTGGGTCCAAATCCGCTGTTCTGCAACGTTTCGAAAGCGTTTGATGCGGCCAACCAAGCCCTTTTATTGCAAAAATTGGAGCATTATGGCATAAGAGGAATGGCATATTTATGGATAATAAGTTGCCTTTCTGAGAAAAGTCAGGCTGTCAGGATACGACAGGCAGGTAAGAACTATATGCCTGGATTTTCAGCCGTGTCGAGCGGCGTGCATATTCGGCCCTGTTTTGTTTACAATTTTTCTTAACGATATTTTTTATGATCTCCCACAATACCACTTAACTTTGTACGCAGATGACACCACAGCTGCAGTCTCAGGGGAAATTTTTGAAGAGCTTGGTGCTGCCAGGTGTCAGCCTGGTGTTGGCGAAATGGTCTGGTTCTTAACACGTGGAAGGCGGAAATGCTTCTTTTTTTCCGGTGGATGTGCAGGTCTGATAACGGGTCAATAAGACAGGGCACATATGTAAGGTTTTTGGGGCTTTATCTAGATTCCAACTTATCATGGGGTGTCCATGTTGACCATGAGGTGGCCTCTCTTGCATCTAGGAATTACGCGTTACTGCAGCTGCGGGATTCCTTGAGTACTCAGGTGTTGTTGACATGCTACTATGGTAGTGTTAACGGTCTGCTGGCATATGGTTTGCTTTGTTGGGGAGGCTGTGTGCATCTGGGAGGGTTGTGTTGATGCAAAAGAGAATTTTCCGCACCATGTTTGGCCTGTCATCTTCCGCCTCTTCCTATTTATACGGTATGGCATTTTAACAGTGATGTGTCTATATATGCTTGAGGCGCTTTGTTATGTTAGAAAACAATATTGCAATCTTTAGTACCTGTGGTAATATTACAGTGTTTAAAACAAGACAGGCTAAAGATTTGTATTTTCCCCCTTATAGGATCGAACAGATTATTCGGGCACCTCGAAACACTACAATACGCGTACATAATCATTGACCTGACAGAGTCAAAAATTTGAGCAGCCTCAGGCAATTTAAGCTTACTTTATAATCGTTTTAGAGAGCATTTTTTTTATTCTGTGGACGAATATTTTAATTTTAAATTTCAACGTTGATAAACTGTTTTTTGTGTTTTGACTATTTCCGATATATTGTAGAGATATATGGAGCCGTCCTAATAAATAAATAAATAAATAACAATCGTTGGTACCATTTTTTTAGGATATTGACTATTTATAAAAACAATATATCTCTCTAAGGAGGTCATACAGCTGGTGACCTTATTTGAGTCACTAAAATTAAAAACATAATATAATAAAGATTGTTAGATTGGGGCCTAAATTTTTGTGACAAAAGTAATGCATTGTGTTTCTGCTGATTTTAAAAATGTGTGAATTTTTTTAGGAAATAACCGTGAAGAAACTCAAAACATTTTTAGACAGATATTGTAACTGTTCTATAATATCAGATTTGTGATATTCACTTTTATTTTTCAGTAACTTTCAAGCGCAGTTAGAAATTGCGTGAAACAATTAAAAACCCCTAAAAATATATTCGAGGAAATGTGGAAGGCATTAGGCCTGTGTGTATGTTAAAAAAATGCGACCAATCCAAAATAAGGCACCAGTTATGTAATGTAAGTTATAAATGCTTCTACAAAAAAAAAGGAGCTAGATTGGTACCATGTAGCATTTTCATGGAAATTTAGTGTGACTTAAAAATAAACTTGGGCATTCAGTTAAATTTTCTAGCTTGTACTAATTTGTTGATGTGGTTGAACGTGGTGAGCATAGCTGGACTAGGTTTTGAAGCATTGAGTTCCGAACATCCCCCATGATTCAGACATTCTTCGCCATCTTGTCCATCTTTGGCGGCCTTCATGTAGCGGAAAAATCTTAATATGTCTGGATTGTCAGAAGCTGGTTTCCTCAGTTCGTTTAGTTCCCTAAAAACAAATTAAACATTGAATAATACGTTTTTTTTTCTTTGTAAACAAATACGTAAGATATTTTTAACATATGTGTGACAAATAATTAATCCGAGAACAAGCTATAATTTTTGCTCATTTTATCAACTTGCTATTTATGGGTTTAGCACTAAATTTCTTTGTAGGATAGAAACAAAACAAAAAGTAATATATGCTTCATGCACAATCAACCAAGGGTTGCGGTGCTATCGGGGCGGCAAGGCCGCGGACGAGCCCTGAGGGAACAAAAAAAAAAATATATGCTTCTGTTATTTGCAAGAGCCAAATGGGATAAATTTAGAGTCTCAATTGTTGTGCATATAGTTATAGAAAAGGTCCTTCAACGTGAAAATGTCACTCGTACATTCAACCCCCTTCGAGTGACAGTTGTAAAACCCATGTTGTTAATTGGAAAGTCGGGGCTTCTGATACCTCACTTGAAAAATCTGTTCATTCTCTGTTCAAAAATGCTATGGTTTTAATTTTGTTGCATAAATTAACAGTAAACAAAAAATAATCATCTAATTAAATATATAAAAACTATGGCGAGACCTAGGGTGCTAGGGAGGATAGATTTTCATACCTTGCATGAGAGGCTGAAAAATGAAACCTGGCAATCTGTATTTTTTAAATCAGATGCACAATTGATTTTTGATAATTTTGTTGATATCCTAAATAAGCATATAGATAGCTCTACATACAGCATACAAGTTAAGTCAAATAACAGAAGAATAAAGCCTTGGATAACTGCCGGGATTATAACAGCCATGAAACATAGAGACGCCTTAAAGCAGAAATGGAATAGGGAAAAAACCGTAGAGTCGGAGGTAGCATTTAAACACTACAGAAATATGCTTACAAAACTGATAAGAGTGACACGTAATGACTATTATAAAAACTTGATTACGTCACACAAGGGAAATTACGGCAAGATTTGGAAAACTATTAATGAAATCACAAACAGTAATAAACGTTCTAATGTAGTTAAAACAATGATAACAGAAAAAGGGGATGTTTTGACTTCGGCGAGGGATATTGCATTGGAATTTAACAATTATTTTGTTGAAGTGGGAAAAGGTATATCTCAGAAAATTAAAAGGCGAAATATAGAAACTAGAGCAAACAAGCAATATGGAGATTCCTTTTTCTTGCATTCTGTGACGGAGAACGAAGTTATCGGCATAATCTCTTCGCTGAGGTCAGGCGCTGCCGCTGGAAGCGATGGTATTTCGGCCAATATGATAAAATATTGTCATCTGTTTTTGGCTAAACCTTTGACTCATTTAATGAACACAATATTTAGGACAGCTATTATTCCATTGCAATTGAAAGAGTCTATAGTGCTTCCAGTTTATAAGTCAGGTGATCATAAAAACGTTTCAAACTACAGACCTATTAGTCTACTTAGTGTATTTTCAAAAATTTTTGAAAAACTATTAAATATCAGATTAAATGAATATTTGGATAAACATAGCATGTTGTCCAAAAGGCAATTTGGTTTTAGACGAGGACTATCCACTCAAGATGCATTGTATGAATTGACAAGTACTGTTCTCAAAAGCTTTAATAGCAATATGAAAGCTCTAGCTGTGTTTTTGGACCTAAATAAGGCTTTCGATACAGTTTGTCATAAAAAGTTGTTGGCTAAACTAGAGTTGATTGGGATAAGAGGACATAGGTTGTCACTTTTTGGTAGCTACCTTCATGAGAGAATCCAGCGTGTGAGAGTGGGTGACTGTGTGAGTGAGGGACGAGCGGGACCTTACTTTGGACTGTATACCTATTGCTTATGCAGATGATACCGTTCTGGTGTTTGTGGGAAATCAATGGGAAAAATTGTTTGAAAGAGCGGAGACAACAATTAATCATGTGAAAGAGGTACTAGACAGTAACCTACTAGCGTTGAACCTAACAAAAACATCATATGTGGCTTTCTCACCGACAGCAGCCGGAAGACCATCCTCCAGTCTATCAATTAGTATACATGATGATTGCTGTAAACTAACTGAGTCTCACAGTGTCAAATATCTTGGTCTGCTGGTAGACAATAATTTAAAATGGCAAGAACATGCAGCATATATGAACGCAAAGGTGAAAAAGATTATATACAAATTCTATACCCTGCGAAATATTTTAACAACAGAAAACCTAATACTGGTTTACAAGTCTCTCGTGGAGTCTTTTGTGGGGTATGGTATTATTTTCTGGGGTGCGTGCTATGAAAATGCATTAGCTGCGCTTCAAGTTACTCAAAATAGTATATTGAGAGTCATTCTTCATAGTGATTCTAGGTCTAGTACGAACTTTCTTTATAGTAACGACTATATTAAACTACTCGATATATATTAAATGTACTAAAACATATGCATCATCATTTTCGGGCAATAAATGTGGTGGACCACACATATGGCACAAGTTGTAGAATAGGTGAAAACTTGACTATTCCACCGGTAAATAGGAGCGTTTATAAAAGATCGGTTTTATTTTGGGGTCCAAAGTTATATAATCAATTACCAGCAAATTTGAGGATTTTATCTAAATCTAAATTTTAAAAAGAAATTTTTAGCTTTGTTATTTTGAAACAGGTCGAACTGAAAGCAATGTTAAAGTAGAGAGCAGTATGATAGTTGAGTGGTATGGAGAAAGTGGAGTGGATGTGTTGCCTGGACAAGGTGCAGGTAAAGTAAGTGTGTGCTGTGTGTGAGTGTGCTGTCGTGAGTGCGTGTGCATATGTGTGTGTAAATATAATATGCATGCGTGGAGAAATGGGTGGGTGAGTACTATGATGTGTATGAACATTTTGGTTGTAGGTGGTATAGAGGTGTTGGTTGTATGGATATCATATATGCAGAAGAAAGATATGAAAAATGGAGACTAAGGGTTGACAAAATGAACTATATTGAGTGTAGGATATGCTGTTGATTCCCCTACTGAGGTTAACACTAAGACATTGTTTTGGTTTAAAGTTGCATCTCTCATCTTTTGAGGATCAAGGCACATCTGGTTAGATAGGGGCACAAATAAAAAGAGGGAAAAAAAGTAAATATTGTGGATTTTAAGCGGTTTAAATTAATCTACTGGCGATTATGTGGAGTTAGCTGTAAAGGATACAAACAAGTCATGTTGACTTAGGTATCCAAGAAAATATATTTTAGTTGTATTAAGAAATTTCTGATATTAAGAAAAATTTCTGTATTAACGAGCTTCGCTACAACACACTAAAAAATAGTGCTGCAAATTGAATCATAATTTCCACATAGCTGTGATAGTTTACTCTCTTCAGAAAGAAATTCTCATGTAATGAATTTAGGCCCCATGACTTGACCACAAAGAAAATATTTACATTCCTGTACCCATAAACTTTTGAAATGTTATATTACTCTAGTTTTATTGAAAAAATGGCAGTTTTCACAAAATCACCCCTTATTTATCTCCTATCCCAGGAATCGATCTTACCCAAAAAGAATTCGAAGCGTTTCTTTGTTGGGTGCTAACTGATTACAAAATTTGTAGATATCTCAATTTATTCGAAAGTTTTTGCGCCTATTAACAGACAGACTTACATGCCGACAGATCGACAGACCGAACGATCGACAGATAAAAAAATTTCGTTCCAGAATCAAGTTGTCTATGTGTTTTGAGACTTTTCACGCCATTTTAGCAAAAAAAATTTCGAAATTTTTGTCAACAATATTTCACCCCAATTCAACAGCTCATTTAATTTTAGCACAGAATGCCAGATCTTTGATTAAATTAAAAGGTTTTTTTTTCAAATAAAGCCTAAAACGTAATATTACTCTAGTTTTAACGAAAAAAGGTGAATTCTCACCAAATCACCCCCCATTCAACCACTACGCCCTAAGGCGATGTTACACAAAAACAATCCGAGACGTTAGTTTGTCGTGTGTTAACTGCATACCAAATCTGAAGACGGTATCTCAACTCCTTCTAAAGTTATCCTGGCTACAAACAGACTGACATACAGACCGACACACCGACAAACCGACAGACCGGCAGACAGACAAAAAAATTCCGTTCCCATATCATGTTTTATGTATGTTTGCCAGTTATATCTCCGGAAATAACAAAGTGAGGGAATCCGAATTTTGTGCTCGTGTTTGCATTATAAAGAGTGAACCACGTAGCGAAATTTAGTTATGCAAGTTTAAAGACAAAGAAGTTATAGGCATTTAAAGAAAAAAAGTTGGGGTTTTCCTCGTAACGTCAAATTCGCGATTTGAAACGTCAAAATTGGCAACATTTAGGCAACGAACCTGAAACTAATACGGGTTATGTAAAGAAAATCTTACAAGAAGAGTGTTCCGCAAACTCTTAAGTTTCAGCTTCAACTGTCATTGTCGTTCATTTTACTAAAATGTTTCCAGAAAATTTATTTCAAATAGATCCTTGCTCTGATGCTTTGGCTGTAGGTTTTGCTAAGCTGATGCTTTGGCTGTAGGTTTAGTTAAGTTTATGGTTTAACGGTCTATAATTTTTAGCTAATTTTCGTAGAAAAAGATCGTTAATGGGGAGACCACGACTTTTGAGTTTTAAAAATATTTCTTCAAATATGCGCAAACTAGCCCCCCTAGAATCCATATCTGGGTTTATTTTCAGTTTTTGTCTGTTTGCATATATACAAGCTGACGCATTTATACGGCAAAGCTAAATAAAATTGTTATTATACGATAAAACATTATTTATGTTAATTATAGGGTGTCTTAACTTATAAAAATATTTCTAAAACCACAGGATGATCCATAAGTCGTTGGTGATCCCTAAAATTGTTTTTTCGAACACCCTTATAATATTGCATTTTTGGATTTTCATCGAAATATAATGCATATTCGTAATAAAAAAATCTAGACGCAGTAAGTGCATTTTGGTAGCAAATTTTCATTAAATCCTTAAAATTTCGATAACTCAGTTTGCTATTAACCTAAGGTTTGTTGGCTAGGAAACCAGTTTTCTCGGAAATATTTTGAGTCTATTTTCGGTTTTTTTTTTACATTTTCAGACAATAATTTAATTCTGATAAAATATGGTACATTGTTTCTACTATATAGGCTATACCGGTAACCAGATTGATGCCTGATTTTATTAGACATATTTGCTAATAAAAACATTTTTATGAAAATTCACTTCCATAAGGCACCTGCTGCGTCCAGATTTTTTCTAATATGGACATGCGTACCAGATTTGGTTGTCATAGCTTTGCTATTTTCGGAAATAGAAAACTTTTCCGGAAATAAACTTATAATTTTCCCGGAAAACTGATTTGATTTACTTAGTTAGTTTTGTAACTTATCGGTGCAACTATATATATATATATATATATATATATATATATATATATATATATATATATATATATATATATATGTATATATATATATATATATATATATATATATATATATATATATATATATATATGTATATATATATATATATATATATATATATATATATATATATATATATATATATATATATATATATATATATATATATATAAATATATATAAATATATATATATAATACAAACATATAAAAATTAAAATTTAAACTGACCCCGAATATGTGTCTAACTCACGCTCATTTGAAAAATTTTTTTTAGCCGAAATGTCCCCATTAGTAAATGTTTTGTACGAAATTTCACTTAAAGGGGGTGATTAGAAACGTACAAAAGTCACCCCGTATTGTAACATGTTCTATTCTCTAGATATGACAGAGCAATGCAACAAAGTTACTACTTTAGAGTTACTTTCAAACTACGTAGCAGTAAATATATCATTCTTGTGGTTAGAAACATTTATTGTAAGGTATAGATTCTTGTATTAGATAGTGGCAGCAAGCAATAAACCGTCGAGAATATTGAGTTAAATGTGAAAATTTTATTACTCTCCCTTGAGGCTACAAATCTTGTTTTTGTTTCTTCGGAGACGCTTTTACCTTAAAATTGTATTTACGGATTATTTCATTTGCGATAGAGTAGAAACTAGAAATAGAACTTCACCGACGAGATTTTATTTTTATTGATAGTTTCCAATATAAAAGTTGATTGCGTTCTTTTATTTGCTTTTAAGGTGTGATCTCTTGATTGATTACGACGCCTTCGTGGCGCAGGTTGCTAGGTGTGAGGCTGCAAAGCGAGAGTTCCTGGGTTCGATTCCCTTGCGGAGTAGTTGAACTTGTCTGGAAAACTTGTAATGAAACTCCCCTTTCATTGCAGTAAATTGGAATTTCGCTACCACAACACCACTCTGACAATCCTGTTAAAATTAATTAATTAATATTTATTACTAAATTTCCAACGAAAACGTAAAATCCATATAAAATATTTCCGTTTATCATTAAAACTTCGATAAGCGGAATTCCAGAGTCTTATCTCTTAGATTACAAGAACGAAATATACCAAATTTAGCAAATTTTCGAGTTGAAATTTTCACTTTCCTTGTAAGTTAAAGAGAGTTATTAAAAACTTCTCTAGAATAAACGAAGATACCTAATTTTTCCACTATAAAAGCAGGTCCACCAATCCAGTAAAATCAGTTCCGTACAGTCTGCGTTACGTTGATGTAAATTTGCAGTTCCGTCCAGCTCAAGCCTTAGATAAACCACGTTAGTTTCCGCCCAGTGGAAAAATATATTTTCCAATCGCGTATTATCTCGTCTCAGTAGAGAACTGTCCGATCCGCCCCTTTCCGCTATTTTTGACTTTGGTAAGCAACAAAATTTTATACAACTCTTGATATTTTGTATTTGCCGGATCATTTATGATCCATTTCATGTATAGCTGTCCCCGCTATTAACTCAGACACCGATTACAATTTCATTTTTATTTTTCCGCATTTCTATATACAGGTGTCCCCAATATCCAAACAGAATTGACAAAGTACTGCCCACCACATATTTTTAATTGTGGTTATTTGATGCTGCCTAGGTATCCACCGTCCAGTCGAGAATTATAATATATATATATATATATATATATATATATATATATATATATATATATATATATATATATATAATTTACAATAGAAAAAGAATCAAACAACATCATAAACTTCCTAGACCTAACAATAATCAGAAAAGAAAACCAGATTGAATAAAAAATATACAGAAAACCCACACAAACAGACATCACTATACCTAAACACTCACTACACCCACACACACACACAAAATGACCGCATACAGATACTTAATAAACAGAATGCTAAATGTACCACTCCATAACGACGAACGACAACAAAAGGAGTACAACATCATAATACAAATAGCAGAAAGAAATGGATACAACAAGAAAACAATAGAAAAGCTAGTAAAACAAATCAAAAACAAACAAATCAACAAAACCGAAAATAAAACACCAGAAACAAACACAAAATACACAACATTCACTCATAACCACCACATCAAAAAAATAACACAAACACGTAAACAATATGACTTAAAAATGAGATACAAAACCAATCACAAAATAATAAACAAAATAAATAAAAAACAAGAACACAACCCACATGAATTAAACGGAATATATCAAATAGAATGTAACACATGCAATAAAAAATATATACGAATGACAAAAAAAATCAATAGAAACAAGATTCAAGGAACATATAACAGCATTAGATAAAATCCACATAGCTAGCTACAAATCAAACGTAGCTACACACATTCACAACACAAAACACCAAAAACCAGACACCACCCAATTACAACTAATGAAACATGTTAAAGGCCACAAATAAATGGAAATATGGGAACAATACTACATTCAACAAACAAACAATAAGAAACAATTAATTCCAGAACAAATCCAAGTACAAGCATTTAAACAAAACCTAATAAAGACCATACAAATAGACAAATTATCACCACAGTGATCAAGACAGGAGACCGATACACACGACACAATCCGAAGGCACAACCAATCAGGGAACAGGAAACCGACCAATAGAAGCTCACGGCGCATGCGCCAAGTACAATCTCAGACGTAGACCACACGGGAGCGATAACAGTCAGTAGCGTGCTGATGATGAACCGGGGCGGTTCGAAACTGCAGCCCGCGCAAACCAATAAGAAATCACAAACGTATAGCAAACAAATAAAGTATATATATATATATATATATATATATATATATATATATATATATATATATATATATATATATATATATATATATATATATATATATATATATATATATATTCCTCTGCGTTGACACTCAAGTTGTTCGCAAGTGGATCACGAGCTTCGGAACATTGCGAAGTATGCCTATTGCCGTCGTAAGAATAAAGCCCTTCCTTAATTTCTGCAGAAACCAAAGCTAGCTGGGAACAACAAAAATTCTGCGACTTGATTTTACGAGGAAAACTGCCTACCTAGCCAGAACGAAAATAAAGATTCATATTCCGTTTTTCTTATCCAGTTTACATTTCACCAACCAGAAGTGAGAACACTGTTTTAAATTACACAGTGTAAACACTCCATTTTCTTATTATTTTCACGTTTGATTGTATATATATATATATATATATATATATATATATATATATATATATATATATATATATAAATATATATATATATATATATATATATATATATATATATATATATAAATATATATATATATATATATATATATATATATATATATATATATATATATATATATATATATATATATATATATATATATATATATATATATATTGACTTCTCATAAACTGTTTTATATTTTAATTTCGGTTTCGCTATCAAAGTCTCTACAAACTTTGAACCCTGGAAAACCAAAACATCTCTATTGGAGTCTTCCCGAGCCTCCTTCTCCCTGAGGGTGGTCTGTTACCTAAACAATAACAACTTTAGGGCTTCCACTTTCCCCCCAGGAATCTCTTGAAACCTTCAAGTAAAGTGGTGGCGCTCGAGGCAAATCCCCTGTTCCGATCTAAACACCTACCATCACTCTACCCTTCGGAAGTAGGTAGTTAGACACTATAAAACTTAATTAAGATGGGGAAACTTGCGCTAATAGTCAAAGATGCCACAGACAGGAAACATTTTTACCTCCCTATCCTATAAATTTCGCCGAAACTTTTCCTTTCTGTAGCAAGGGTAGAAATATTTACCTTTAATAATAATCTAACGGCTTTACGCCCCCTACGATGGTCAAAACGTGCACACATTCAACTTGCTCAAATTTAATGTCACAACCTCGGTAGATGCCTATTTTACAGTATGTACTGAAAAAGTGATACAAAAGCCTATTCTAAGTCAAACCCAGGACTTGTGGGTTCAGAGGCATAAGTTCTTATGCATGGGCCACCAATTAGGCAATTTTATAGATTTGTAAGATAACTTCCATTTGATTGCCTTATGAAGAGCAGACGTTAATTAGTTTCTAAGAATATGCCCACATGGAGAACATTTTAAGGCCTAAGTTCTCGAGAAAATAATAGCACTTCTAGCGTGCTGTTTAGAGGTAGTCTCGTGTAAGGCAGCTAACATTTGGATTTGACTCAATATTGTCATCTTTTTATAAAAACATGTTCGTCTTTTAAATTACTCTATTAAACTTTAGTAAGTTGAGTTTCTCCTTTAAAAATTCCGATATTATTTGAAACGGAATTTTAAAAAATCTCTGGACGCAGCAAGTACGTTATGATAGTGAATTTTCATAAAACTATTTTTCAATAGCAATAATGTGTGTTTTTTTTAAGAAAGCAGGCATCAAATTTGGTTACCAGTATAATCTATATAGTAAAAACAATGTGCCATGTTTCATCAAAATAACTTTATTGTTTGAAAATGTAAAAAAATTTCCGAAAGTAAACTTAAAGTGTTCCCGAAAAAACTCGTTTTTTGGTCAACCTTATAGGTTAATAGCAAATTGAGCTAATCAAATGTTAAGCATTTGATCAAAATTCGCTACCATAACGCACTTACTGCGTCCAGAATTTTTGTTCTTACAAACATGCATTATATTTCGATGAAAAATGCAAAAATGCAATAACATAAGGCATGTTTGATTAAAAAAAAAAAGAGAATTTGTATCACCAACGACTTATGGGCCACCCTGTGATTGTAGAAATAATTTTTTAAGATGTAGTTTAAGACACCCTATAATTAATATATACAATTTTTTTTCATATCTGGTATAATAACAGATATATTGAGCTTTATTGATTTTTTTTACGAAAATTCTACAAAAATTACATACTATTAACGATAAACTCTATAGCTAAGGCTACTGCCAAGCGTCAGAGAAAGGGTCTATTTGAAATGAATTTCCTGGAAACATTTTATTAAAATGAAGGACAATGACGGTTGAAACTAAGACTTCAGGAATTGTAAAACATTCTTCTTGAGACATTTTATTTCCATAGCCCGTATTAGATTCAAGTTCTTTTCCTAAATGTTGCCAATTTTGACGTTTAAATCGCAACTTTGACGTTTTGTGAAAAACCCCAATTTATTTTTGTTTAAGTGCCTATAACTTTTTTGTCTTTTGACGTACAGAGCTAAATTTTAGTAGGTAACTTCCCTATAATGATATAAACCCGCGTATAAAATTTGGTTGCCCTTACTTTGTTAATTTTGGAGATATGAATTTTTTTCTAAAGAAAACACAACATTTTCCGGGAAAACCTCGTCGGATTTTCTTGGATAACGAACATATCCAAGCCACTTGCAAAAGGAAGGTACTCACCAATTTTGACGTTTAAAATCGTGATTTTGACGTTTTGAGGAGAACCCAAATTTATTTTTCTTTGAATGCCTGTAACTTTTTCGTCATTTAACCTACGGAGCTAAATTTTGGCAGGTAACTGGCCTCTAATGATATAAACCCGCGTGTAAAATTTGGTTGCCCTTACTTTGTTAATTTTGGAGATATAAATTTTTTTCGATTTTTTTCGAAAGGAAACACAAAATTTTCCGGGAAAACCTCGGCGGATTTTCCTGGCTAACGAACTTATCCAAGAAAATTGCGAAATGAAGGTATGTGCCAAATTTTATCAAAATCGGTTTATTATTTTTTAAGTTATAGGTGTGACACACACACATATATATATATATATATATATATATATATATATATATATATATATATATATATATATATATATATATATATATATATATATATATATATATATATATATATATATAAACATATAAAGTCTGAAACTGACCTCGGATTTGGGTTCGGAGGGTCGTAAATAGCGCTCATTTGAAGAAATTTTTTCAAAATTCGAAAGTCGAGATCTCCTCATTAGTGAATTTTTTTTAAGAAAATTCACTAAAACAGAGAGATTCCTAATTCAGCACCTCTGTTTTTCTTTACGCTTGAGTGAGAGAGTGCTGCAACATCAATAATATTGAATAAAAATGTCATAGGACATCGCTTACTTTACATCTTCCACGTGTATTTCGACACCATTTGATTCATGATGCCAACATCTCCTTTTGTTTTATTATAACCAGGTTCCCTGTGGGTCCGGGGACTAACTAAAAGAATATGCCCAAGGTACCTCCTGCCTGTCGTAAGAGGCGACTAATCGGAGTCAAACACTGGCGGGGGTCTTGTCCGGGTGGCCCTGGAGGGAGACGTATATTTCTGTGGAGTGATGTGCACCCGGATTTTGAGGCCTCCACTTTAAGCTTAGAAATAGACAATTGACCTCGCATGGTTGTTACTCGGGAGCAAGGCTCCAGACGCTACCACCTTGGGTTGACTCCTGGCGGGTGTCGTGTGACGAGACGACCCGGAAGGGGTTGAGATCTCTGATGATTGGTATACACCCAAAGTTTGAGGCCCCACTGTGTGCTTCAAAACGGACGGACGACCTTGTTTGGGTGATGCTCGGGAGCGGGACTCGCTGGGATTGAGTCTAGCACTGGTGGGTGTCGAGTCTATATGAACCCGTAGGAGAGCGGAGATCTTTAGTGGTGGATTACAACTAGAAATTGAGGCCTCTTCTGTGAGCTTAGAAATGCGCAAACGACCTCACTTGGATGCCTCTCGGATGCGGGACTTCATGATACTGCCTCGAGTAAAACACGGACGGATGTCTGGTCCAGATGAACTCGAACTCTCTTTGGACTTCGAAACGGGCAAGCGACTTCGTTCAGATGGCTGTACATCTGTCAAACAAAGTTTCACCTCACAAATATCGTCTCCTGTAGGAATCTCGATTTGTTGAGTGAGATTTAAGCAAACGCTGGCGGGTCTCGTGTCTAGACGAACCCGGAGGAGGGCTGAGATATCTAGCGGTAAATTACATCTAGAGACTTAGACCTACTCTCTGAGCTTCGAAACGGGCTAACGACCCCGATTGGGTGCTGCTCGAGAGTGGGATTTCATTACCGCCTCGAGTCTATGAAACACTGCCAGGGGTCTAGTACAGGTGAGGCTGAAGGGAGGCGGATATCTCTGTGGAGTGATAGGTACCCGGATTTTGACGTCTCCACTGTGGGCTTAGAAATTGACAATTGGCGTCGCTTGGTTGTCACTCGGAAGCGGGGTTCCAGATGATACCGCCCTGGGTTGAGCGCTGGCGGGTGTCGTTTGTCCAGACGACCGGGAGGGGGGGGGGTCTGATATCTCTGATGAGCGGTATACACCCGGAGTTTGAGGCCCCCGCTGTGTGCTACGAAATGGGCGGACGGCCTCGCTTGATTGATACTCTGGAGCGGGACTCGATGGGATGTTGCCTTGAGTCTAGCACTGTTGGGTGTCGTTTAGACGAGCCCGAGGGGAGGCTGAGATTTCTAGGGGTAGATTACAACTAGAGATTGGATGCTGCTGGAATTGATGGGCGAAATTTAAATAATTAGACTTGAGCCACTACAGACCTAAGGTCGCGGTGGAGGGACTGGAATAGCCCAATCACGATAAATCTAATCTTATCTAATCTATTATAACCAGAAGTGATTTTGGGCTTCCTCTTAGCGTCCATATTGATAGATATGTACTGGTGTACGGAGCTTGATAAAACTGGGCATCTGTTCTTTTTGCGTAACTAGCTTACCACGAATACGTTATTTCAAAAGCAAAACAATGAAGAGCAGACCACACGATCATTTTAGGCTTTCATTTTGTTCAGAATTTCACACTAATTCTAATGTAGTGTACCCACAACAGTATTATTTTTATCCAATATATAAGTTCTTAGTGGAACACAAGTGAAGAAATTATCTATTATGAGATTGAGACCACAATTATGAACGCCACGCACAAGACTTTTTCTATTTCAAGCCCCAGGTTTTTAGGTGGAGGTTCACCGGACTGACGACCAACATATACTCAACCATCCAGAGCATAACAAGACCTTAATTCACACAGCCAAAATATTTTAAGTTTTGTCGGTTAATTTGGCATATATAAAAAGAATGTACATCTACATCTAAGCCTGGCAGGCGTTTATTCGGAAGGACCGAGGGTAAGTTACAGTATTTTCCACGGACCTCATGCAACGCTCCTTTAGTCCGAAATGTACGCTATCTTAGGCTGCGTGCAAGAGAACAAATGGAGGGGCTACACCAACAAGCGGATCCTCAAATTCCACCGACAGCCAGGCCGTAATTAGCCCACGGGTACATTCAAGGCTGGTAAGTGAATGCCTCAACGAGACAAGTGACCTGGCTGAGCAGAATGGGGTCACCCTCATCTGGGTGCCCAGTCACTTGGTGGGTCAAAGGTAATCAAGAAGCTCACAGTTTCACGAAGAGAGGATCAGCAGAATAATTTATGGGACTTGAACCGATCCTGGGCGTATCTAAAGGCACGGCCAGGTGAACCGTCAATTCCTGGGCCAGGGAACAGTATAAGGCATATTGCGCAGATTGTCCAGGGTTCAAACACGGGAAGTCATTAATTGGGCAACCCAGTCCAAAGAGAGATGTGGAGCTACTAAATATTAGCAAAGAGCAGCTCAGGAACATAACAGGACTCTTGACGGGACACATGGCTGTCAGGAAACACTTGCATAAAATGGGGCGGTTCGAGGGGAACCTGCAGACTCTGCGGCAAAGGGGAGGAATCAGCCCAGCACGTCTTATGCGAGTGTTAAGCTCTGGACCGCAAAAGACAACTGATCTACGGACAGCCTAGACCGGAGACAGAGCAATATAAAAATTCGCCCTACCAATTGCTGTGCAGTTGCAGTGGTATCGGGGCGGCAAGGCCGCCGACGATCCCTGAGGAAAAAAATGCTGTGTAGACTAGTTAAAGGTACAGTAATTTTGGAATGGGTGACGTGGAAAAGGCAAAGGGCATTCACAATAAGCCAAAGTTTGCGATGCTATCGTCGCGGCAAAGAGGCGGACGAGCTCTAAGGGAAAAAAAACTAGCAAGTTGTCCATATATAGTTACATTAGTATCCGGTATAACGTAGGTTTTGCATTCGTTGAAAACGCCTACTACGAGTTCTCCTATCGTCAGATCTTACGAGTCTTCGTATTTCTTGGAAGCGAAATATGTACATTTCTTTTATTTTAACGTCAACCTATTTTCGCGACCATGGCCAATCACCGAGTCCAGGAAGAAATTTCACGTTACTATCCAGGAAATTTTACCAAACCCCCGCTCTTCTGTAAGGAGGGTAGGGATCCTTAACGTGACCAACATCGCATGGGCACGAGATCAACGGCTTGACGCCCCCTCCGAATGGCGGAACATGTAGATATTCAATTTGCTCAAATACAATGCCAGAACTTTGGTTGATATTAATTTATTACAGTTTATACTGAAAAGTGAAAGAGAAACCTTGGGAGTGGAACCCAGTACCCTTCGGTTTAGAGGCATACGTTTTTACCCCTGGAGCATCAAGGCTTCAAATATCTACATTGTGGCTCGGTATATAGTATCAGCAAATTCGGCATAAAATAGCTACCTCGCAGAAACATTCCTGTGTCTGTCAACCTCCGCATGAATAAGTAAACCACAGAATGCAAGAAGCTCGGCTACAGCTTTAAACGGATTTCATTTTGATCCATAAACACGTTTACTATCGAAATTAGTATAGTTCACAATTTCTTGTATACAGCTGGAGTTACAAACAACTGAAATGATTGTTTAGATGTGTCAGTCATATGCTTTCTTGTCAGTCCTGGCTGACGCTGAATTATGTTAGGTGGTTAAATTTTATTGTTTTGCTGGAGTTGGCAGACTCCTAACAAGACCACTTAGAGCAATATAACCACTCGTTGAAGCAAAGGTCGGATTACCGCTATCGTTAGCATCAACCACTGATATATTGTCAACATCATCACTACTGGATCCAGAATACTCGCCAGAAACCAATTTGAAGTTTGTATCTTCTGTGTCATCTGCTTCTGATACATCACTTTCTCTAGAAACCAGATCATCAGCTGCCCACCGCAACAATATTTTTTCAGAGCCGTCGTTACCCACTCTCACGCTTTAACACCTTCGTTTTTGCTTCCGTTGTCACAGGTTCGCTCAATGCAACTTTTATTTCAACCAAATGACAATCAGGTTTCAACCTGCACAGACATACACAATTCAACGCAGCAGTGCGTGACAAATTGTAATAACTCTCAGCTGATAAGAACAAGTCGAACTTGTTTGATAGAAGCTATTAGTCGACGGATCATAATCCAGTAATAGTAAGGCTCAGAGTATGACTGAAGAAGCCAAAATCCCAACAAAACAAAAAACATCTACAAATCTTAAACTTTAAAAGCCCAATAATGAGAGAACAATTGACCAAGAATATTAACAACGAACTAAGTAAGATCAGAGCTGAACCGAATGAAGATCAAAACATAATATGGGATGCCATCAAAATCACCATAACGACTTCAACGAAAGAGTTACTGCAAACAAATAATACTGTTCACAAACAAAAACCATGGATAACTGACCAAGTTATAAAACTAATGGAAGAAAGAAAAACGTACAAAAATATAGACAACAATGTATATAACCATATACATAGTGAGATAAGAAAAAGAATACGTGAAGCCAAAGAAAAGTGGTACAGAGAAAAATGTGCGGAGATAGAAGAGTTGACAATGAAACACGATGATCTTAACCTCTTTAAAAAAATTAGAATGGTGACTGGTATAAAAAGGCGGAACCAAAGCAATGTTTTGCTAGACAGAGATGGCAAAAAAATCCCAAACACTGCAGGGCAAGATGGAAGGAGTATATCCAGGAAGTATTGGACGATGACAGACAACAAGAAATGGTAGAAGAAGACACAGAAGGAGATTTGGGCCCAACGATAACAAAGGAAGAGGTAATGCACGCGGCAAAAATGGCAAAGTCTAATAAAGCTCCAGGACCCGACAAAATTCTAGCAGAAATAATTAAACTAATTACAGAAGATCAAATGGGCATATTGGTGGAACTATTTAACACAATATACAACACAGGAATGATTCCCCACGAATGGCTTAGATCGACCTTCATTACATTACCAAAAAAGGTTAATGCAAAAGAATGTAGTGACCACCGAACCATCAGTCTAATGAGTCACGCTCTCAAAATATTTCTAAAGATAATACACCAGAGAATTTTTAGGAAATTAGAACAAGATATTAGCGAAACCCAATTTGGCTTCAGAAATGCAATGGGAACAAGAGAAGGCTTGGTTGCCTTCAATGTGTTGACTCAAAGATGCATGGATATCAATCAGCCGATGTATGTCTGTTTCCTTGACTACAACAAAGCATTTGATAGAGTCCGCCACAACCACCTCATTCAGTTACTTAAAAGTAAAAATGTAGACGTGAAATATATTAGAATAATAAATAATTTATACTACAGCCAGACGGCTAATATTAAGGTGGACAATGAACTCTCAGAAGAAGTAAAAATACAACGTGGTGTAAGACAAGGATGTGTACTATCGCCGCTATTATTTAATCTTTACTCGGAAGAAATCATTCCGAAAGCGCTGGAAGAAACAACAATAGGAGTAAAGGTCAATGGAATACCCATTAACAATATCCGGTATACAGACGACACCATACTCATTGCCGAAACAATAGAAGATTTATAGAGCTTAGTAGATCAAATAGTGACTAGTAGCGAGGAGAGCGGACTTACCTTCTTAAATATCAAAAAGACCAAATTTATGACCATTACAAAATCAGTTCAGTAACAGGAAAACCTATGGATCAACGGAGAACTAGTAGAGAAAGTCAGTAAGTACAGGTACCTGGGAACAACTGTCAATGAAAATAATGAGTACACTGAAGCAATTAAATCAAGAATTGGGCAATCCAGAACCATGTTTAACAGAATGAGAAGCGTGTTATGCAGTAGAGATCTTAACTTACAACTTAGAGTCAGCATATTGAGATGCTACGTTTTCTCGGTGTTGCTATATGGGATGGAATCATGGACGTTAAAGAAAGATATAAGTGATCGTGTGGAGGCATTTGAGATGTGGTCATATAGAAGGATCTTGAGGATAAGTTGGGTAGACATGGTAACAAATGAGCAGGTACTGGGAAGAATGAGAAAAGAAAAAGAAATATTGAACACAATTAAAATAAGGAAGCTACAATATCTGGGCCACGTGATGAGACGAGAGAAATAGGTATTGTTGCAGAATATTATGCAGGGAATGATACGGGGAAAGAGAAGCAGAGGAAGAAGACGCATTTCCTGGCTAAATAACCTGAGAAAATGGTACAACTGTAGTTCCGTTGAGTTGTTCAGAGCTGCAGCATCAAAAGTGAGAGTAGCCATGATGATAGTCAACCTTCTAAGACGAGACGGTATTTGAAGAAGAAGAATTAGTCGACGGACTTCGGAGGCCCAGGGAATGCTAATGAAAAACTTTTTTTTTTCTATTTCCGAGTATATTTGACTGTTTTTTTTAAACAAGTGTGTTAAATAAGGACGTATGTAGAGTATATCTAAATGCTCAAGCCACTTGAAATGGTTTAAAACAAATTACAAGTAACTAAAATATCTCCGGGCCTGAGAAGCGCAGCGCATTATAGGGTTAATGTGTATTTTCATCAAATTGAATCGACGTGATCAAAGATTTTTACCAAAAAAATTATTTTGCCTTAACTTAATTTACTACTATTACATAATAAAGGGGCGTACTGTATGAATAGAATAAAAAAAATTACCTGCTAAGTTGAGCGGAGACGAGGTTACTGTATGGAGCATATTTTGCAGGGTTCGCATACATCATACACACCAACCTCTCCCTGCATCTTTCTGTCTGTGGTGATTTATCATCTCCGAGCCCCAGTTGGTGGAAGACGGAGTCAAGACGTGACAGTAGAGGGCTGTAGAATGGATCGTAGCTTGTTAAGAGCAACGAAGACGTCGGTATCTTGTGGAAGACTTTGTAATCAGTCTTTTTGTTTGGCCTCCGCAAATAATAAGTGTCACTGAGATGGGCCTGGTGTGATGTATACGGTCCTATCCTGTTGCTGCCTGTTCCGAACCTGCAAATTGATTGAAGATTTAATTTCTTCATAGTAACAAAATAACACAGCTGGGAGTAGCAGACGGTGTAAACTTTATTTTGTATGATGCCTGAGATTATGTGTGATGTTTTATCTACTTCTGAAAACTAATAAAATCTACGTACCAAGAGTTACTTTATACTACGTTGACTGAGGATAATAATCTGGTTTAAAAAAAATCCGGGACGCAACAAATGCGTTATACTAGTGAATTTTCATAATAATTGTAAACTATTATTACACGGCAGATTACTAAATTTAATACTTTAAACTTACACAGACATTGAAGATCGATTTTAAAGGTCCTACTACCCGCACATTTGAAGAATTATTACGAAAGTGTTACCGTCGACATCTCACTATTATCAACAAAAAAAAAAAGAAATCTTGGGTTCTAACTCCTTTTGAGAAAAATGCCCAAAACTCAATTTTCTCTGAAGCTAAAAAAATTATTTTCCTATATCTGTAGATAGTGTAAGTCTATTTAAAAGAAACTTTACAGAAAGAAACTTAATTCATATTTAAAAAGTATCTGCCAAATTATAAACGTAGCAGTTATTTTTCCTTATTAATGGCCAGTATGATTTCGTTTTAGTCAACCTAATCAAACCGGTTTTTTCAATATCAACAATATCAAAATATTTGCGGGAAGTTATAATTTCAAACTAAAAGGTAACAAAGTTATTTAGTTAAAAAATTTCGTTTTGCTATATCTGTGGAGACTTACCCTGTCTCTTAAGCGCCTCCGTGGCCGTGCGGGAAAGTCTATTCAGACTTTCCAATACGGACTCGGGGGTCGACGGTTATATCCTCACCGGCGGCGGATGATTTTTCAAAAATCATTGTCGTCGTTGAGATCGAGCTCAAGGTGGAGGGTAGGTTAGTTTAGATGAGCAAAAAGGGTCAGCAATGGCCTAATTGCCAGTAAGCATCTTACCTTTTTACCCTGTCTCTTTAAGAAACTTTATTTACGAATTGCAATAAAGCTACAAACGATTTCCAGCAGGAAACTTAATTTATACTTAGGAGAGTAAAGTATCTGCCAAATTACTAACGCAGCAGTTATTTTTCCTTACTAATCGCCAGAATGGTATCGTTTTATTCAACCTAATCAAACCGGTTTTTTCAATGTCAACAATAACAAAATATTTGCCGAAAATTATAATTTCAGACACAAAAGTGACAAGTTTATTCAAACGTTTTAAAGAGAAATGAAATCTTGTTCAAAACGTATGAAATCTGTGGCACTATTGTTTTTCCAAATGTCGAATTAAAACACAACAAAACATACATTAATCGAGGTGGATTCGATCACGCAACGTTCTGACTAGCACGCTACCATGCTACCACTAATCTGAGGATACGTTAACTAACGTTTTGTTTACATGATACTTGACACCGGCGTTATGTCCGGGATTTTATATTAATAGTATACATAACAATTAATTACAGAATTAGTAGAATTACTACTGAAGCACATTCAGCGACTGTTTCGGTCTTATATGACGTCTTATTACATACAGACTTGGAGAATACTTCTCTGGATTCACAGTGAAGCCAAAGAAGTATTCTCCAAGTCTGTATGTAGTATGGACAAGTTTCACCAAGTAAGGGCAACAACAATCAATGAAATGACGTCTTATGTTTAAGTTTAAAAATAAAAGAAGACTTGGCTTGATTTTTTGTTTACATTTCCACTATATTATGCTACACAGCATAATATATCTATGCTGTGCTAAAACTGTATCTGACCTACAAATATAGTGTATTTGAAAAATTGATTGAATGCCCCAATTAAATAACAATCACTTGTAGTGAATTTTCTTAAAAAAAATTCACTAATGAGGACATCCCGACTTTTGAATTTTGAAAAAATTTCTTCAAATGAGCGCTAATTAGGCCCCCCAGAACACATATCCGGGGTCAGTTTAAATTTTTATATGTTTATATATATATATATATATATATATATATATATATATATATATATATATATATATATATATATATATATATATATATATATATATATATATATATATATATATATATATATATATATATATATATATATATATATATATATATATATATATATATATATATATATATATACAGTGTGGAACAGCCAAATGGAATAAATTCGATAACGGATAAATGAGGGCGTATTGGGAAAAACGCTTGGACACGTCGATTTGTATTTTTAACTGCGCATCTTTTTCAAGAAAAAAAAATTATATAGGGTGCGTCATGTGACAGTGGCCAATACCAACTTTCTTATTTTAAATACAAGCCCCTATATATTATAAATTTTTTGGATTCTTCAGAAAATTCTAGACATAATTCATGTACAATGTTCTATACCTATCTTCAACTGTTTCGGAAATATTAAGTATTTTCAGATTTATTACAAAAATTAACATTAAAAATAGAAAATTATTTTATTTCACAAATTCTAATAAGAAATACTGATTATTTCTTAATAATTTAAAAAAACAAAAAAAAATTAATGTCAATGTAGTAAATGTTCAAAATGCTCGCCACGAACATCTTGGCAACATGCTAATCTGGTATAGAAATGTCTTCTAACATTACTCAACATCTCAGGCGTGACTGATCTAATCGCAAGCGTGATTCGTCATTTTAAGTCATCTAAGTTGAGGGGCTTAGTTTTGTATACAAAAAGTAGTCTAATAGCGACAGATCAGGAGATCGTGCTGGCCATTCTATCGATCCGCGCCTCCCTATCCACCGATTTGGAAAAATTTGGTTCAGGTACTGCCGGACATTGATTTGGTAATGGGGCGGTGCTCCATCTTGCTGAAACCATATTTTATTGGCAGGAACTTGTGGGTTTGCTGGATCTGGATATAAGTTTGTCAAAGTTGGCACGACATTATTTTGGAGCAGTTCTAAATATTTATCCCCATTCAAGTTGCCATCAATGAAAAAGGGACCTACGATATGATTTCCAACAATTCCTGCCCAAACATTAACTTTTTCAGGATATTGCGTATGTTCCTCTCTCATCCAATGAGGATTCTCATTAGACCAATAGCGGCAATTTTGACGATTAACATGACCGTGAAGTGTAAATGTGCTCTCATCAGAAAACAAAACATCTTCTAATTGGATCACATTGTTATCTAACATTGCCATCATTTGTTCACAAAAATACGTTCTCCTATCGAAATCGTCCTCCATGAGCTCCTGAGTTGGTATCATTTTATAGGGATGCATTTTACTTTCCTTTAATGTTCGAAAAATTGCTGTGTGGCTAACGTTGAATAGTTGGGCTGCTTGTCGACCAGAAGTATGTGGGTTTTCTTGAAACTCAAGCGTAATATCCAATTTCGTATCATCACTTACTGCATTGGCAGCTACTTTTTTTATCTGTCTCACATGACCAAGCTCGCGAAACTGCTTTTCTATTTTGCTAATTGTTCCTTGGGATACAGGCGGCAAATTTGGAAATTTTTCGTGAAATAAGCGAGACACTTCCATCTGTGTCCGTGTGTTATCTCCATAACCAATCATTTGTAGAATGGTTATTTTGTGCATTTCTGTTAAATGAACCATTTTTCTGATATTATTACGTACAGTTAACGAAATTCAAACGACAATAGCACTGACACTAATCACTACTGTCATGCAGGCAGACAACAAGTTGCTAAGGCTACGAGTTTTATACGAACAGAAAGAAAACTTTTTTTGTTTTTGTTTCATTTCATATCAGTAAAAAGAAACGCAGGAATGGTTTTTGTTTACTTTCTCATTATCAAGAGCTGAATGGGAAATAAGTATTGAATGCAATGTAGCGAATTTGTGAAATAAAATAATTTTCTATTTTTAATGTTAATTTTTGTAATAAATCTGAAAATACTTAATATTTCCGAAACAGTTGAAGATAGGTATAGAACATTGTACATGAATTATGTCTAGAATTTTCTGAAGAATCCAAAAAATTTATAATATACAGGGGCTTGTGTTTAAAATAAGAAAGTTGGTATTGGCCACTGTCACATGACGCACCCTATATAATTTTTTTTTTCTTGAAAAAGATGCGCAGTTAAAAATACAAATCGACGTGTCCAAGCGTTTTTCCCAACACGCCCTCATTTATCCGTTATCGAATTTATTCCATTTGGCTGTTCCACACTGTATATATATATATATATATATATATATATATATATATATATATATATATATATATATATATATATATATATATATATATATATATATATATATATATATATATATATATATATGTATCACACCGATAACTCAAAAAATAATAGGCCGATTTTGATTAAATTTGGTGAAAAAATTCCTTTTGCAAATGGCTTGGATAAGTTCGTTAGCCAGGAAAATCGGTCCAGGTTTTCCCGGAAAATTTTGTGTTTTCTTTCGAAAAAAAATAATATCTCCAAAATTAACAAAGTAAGGGCAACCAAATTTGGTACACAGATTTACATCCTTATAGGTAAGCCACCTACCAAAATTTAGCTCTGTAGGTCAAAAGACAAAAAAGTTATAGGCATTTAAAGAAAAATAAATTGGGGTTTTCCACAAAACGTCAAAGTTACGATTTAAACGTCAAAATTGGCAACATTTAGGAGAAGAACTTGAATCTAATACGGTCTATGGAAATAAAATGTCTCAATAAGATAGTTTTACAAACCCTGAAGTCTTAGTTTCAACCGTCATTGTCCTTCATTTTAATAAAATATTTCCAGAAAATTCATTTCAAATAGACCCTTTCTCTGACGCTTGGCAGTAGCCTTAGCTACAGAGTTTATCGTTTAATGGTATATAATTTTTGTAGAATTTTCGTAAAAAAATCAATAAAGCTCAATATATCTGTTATTATACAAGATATGAAAAAGAAATGTATATATTAATTATAAGGTGTCTTGAGCTTCATCTTAAAAAAATAGTTCTACAATCACAGCGTGGCCCATAAGTTATGTCCGGGATTTTATATTAATAGTATACATAACAATTAATTACAGAATTAGTAGAATTACTACTGAAGCACATTCAGCGACTGTTTCGGTCTTATATGACGTCTTATTACATACAGACTTGGAGAATACTTCTCTGGCTTCACAGTGAAGCCAAAGAAGTATTCTCCAAGTCTGTATGTAGTATGGACAAGTTTCACCAAGTAAGGGCAACAACAATCAATGAAATGACGTCTTATGTTTAAGTTTAAAAATAAAAGAAGACTTGGCTTGATTTTTTGTTTACATTTCCACTATATTATGCTACACAGCATAATATATCTATGCTGTGCTAAAACTGTATCTGACCTACAAATATAGTGTATTTGAAAAATTGATTGAATGCCCCAATTAAATAACAATCACTTTTAGTGAATTTTCTTAAAAAGAATTCACTAATGAGGACATCCCGACTTTTGAATTTTGAAAAAATTTCTTCAAATGAGCGCTAATTAGGCCCCCCAGAACACATATCCGGGGTCAGTTTAAATTTTTATATGTGTATATATATATATATATATATATATATATATATATATATATATATATATATATATATATATATATATATATATATATATATATATATATATATATATATATATATATATATATATATATATATATATATATATATATATATATATATATATATATATATATATATACAGTGTGGAACAGCCAAATGGAATAAATTCGATAACGGATAAATGAGGGCGTATTGGGAAAAACGCTTGGACATGTCGATTTGTATTTTTAACTGCGCATCTTTTTCAAGAAAAAAAAATTATATAGGGTGCGTCATGTGACAGTGGCCAATACCAACTTTCTTATTTTAAATACAAGCCCCTATATATTATAAATTTTTTGGATTCTTCAGAAAATTCTAGACATAATTCATGTACAATGTTCTATACCTATCTTCAACTGTTTCGGAAATATTAAGTATTTTCAGATTTATTACAAAAATTAACATTAAAAATAGAAAATTATTTTATTTCACAAATTCTAATAAGAAATACTGATTATTTCTTAATAATTTAAAAAAACAAAAAAAAATTAATGTCAATGTAGTAAATGTTCAAAATGCTCGCCACGAACATCTTGGCAACATGCTAATCAGGTATAGAAATGTCTTCTAACATTACTCAACATCTCAGGCGTGACTGATCTAATCGCAAGCGTGATTCGTCTTTTTAAGTCATCTAAGTTGAGGGGCTTAGTTTTGTATACAAAAAGTAGTCTAATAGCGACAGATCAGGAGATCGTGCTGGCCATTCTATCGATCCGCGCCTCCCTATCCACCGATTTGGAAAAATTTGGTTCAGGTACTGCCGGACATTGATTTGGTAATGGGGCGGTGCTCCATCTTGCTGAAACCATATCTTATTGGCAGGAACTTGTGGGTTTGCTGGATCTGGATATAAGTTTGTCAAAGTTGGCACGACATTATTTTGGAGCAGTTCTAAATATTTATCCCCATTCAAGTTGCCATCAATGAAAAAGGGACCTACGATATGATTTCCAACAATTCCTGCCCAAACATTAACTTTTTCAGGATATTGCGTATGTTCCTCTCTCATCCAATGAGGATTCTCATTAGACCAATAGCGGCAATTTTGACGATTAACATGACCGTGAAGTGTAAATGTGCTCTCATCAGAAAACAAAACATCTTCTAATTGGATCACATTGTTATCTAACATTGCCATCATTTGTTCACAAAAATACGTTCTCCTATCGAAATCGTCCTCCATGAGCTCCTGAGTTGGTATCATTTTATAGGGATGCATTTTACTTTCCTTTAATGTTCGAAAAATTGCTGTGTGGCTAACGTTGAATAGTTGGGCTGCTTGTCGACCAGAAGTATGTGGGTTTTCTTGAAACTCAAGCGTAATATCCAATTTCGTATCATCACTTACTGCATTGGCAGCTACTTTTTTTATCTGTCTCACATGACCAAGCTCGCGAAACTGCTTTTCTATTTTGCTAATTGTTCCTTGGGATACAGGCGGCAAATTTGGAAATTTTTCGTGAAATAAGCGAGACACTTCCATCTGTGTCCGTGTGTTATCTCCATAACCAATCATTTGTAGAATGGTTATTTTGTGCATTTCTGTTAAATGAACCATTTTTCTGATATTATTACGTACAGTTAACGAAATTCAAACGACAATAGCACTGACACTAATCACTACTGTCATGCAGGCAGACAACAAGTTGCTAAGGCTACGAGTTTTATACGAACAGAAAGAAAACTTTTTTTGTTTTTGTTTCATTTCATATCAGTAAAAAGAAACGCAGGAATGGTTTTTGTTTACTTTCTCATTATCAAGAGCTGAATGGGAAATAAGTATTGAATGCAATGTAGCGAATTTGTGAAATAAAATAATTTTCTATTTTTAATGTTAATTTTTGTAATAAATCTGAAAATACTTAATATTTCCGAAACAGTTGAAGATAGGTATAGAACATTGTACATGAATTATGTCTAGATTTTTCTGAAGAATCCAAAAAATTTATAATATACAGGGGCTTGTGTTTAAAATAAGAAAGTTGGTATTGGCCACTGTCACATGACGCACCCTATATAATTTTTTTTTCTTGAAAAAGATGCGCAGTTAAAAATACAAATCGACGTGTCCAAGCGTTTTTCCCAACACGCCCTCATTTATCCGTTATCGAATTTATTCCATTTGGCTGTTCCACACTGTATATATATATATATATATATATATATATATATATATATATATATATATATATATATATATATATATATATATATCTATCTATATATATATATATATATGTATCACACCGATAACTCAAAAAATAATAGGCCGATTTTGATTAAGTTTGGTGAAAAAATTCCTTTTGCAAATGGCTTGGATAAGTTCGTTAGCCAGGAAAATCGGTCCAGGTTTTCCCGGAAAATTTTGTGTGTTCTTTCGAAAAAAAATTATATCTCCAAAATTAACAAAGTAAGGGCAACCAAATTTGGTACACAGATTTACATCCTTATAGGTAAGCCACCTACCAAAATTTAGCTCTGTAGGTCAAAAGACAAAAAAGTTATAGGCATTTAAAGAAAAATAAATTGGGGTTTTCCACAAAACGTCAAAGTTACGATTTAAACGTCAAAATTGGCAACATTTAGGAAAAGAACTTGAATCTAATACGGTCTATGGAAATAAAATGTCTCAATAAGATAGTTTTACAAACCCTGAAGTCTTAGTTTCAACCGTCATTGTCCTTCATTTTAATAAAATATTTCCAGAAAATTCATTTCAAATAGACCCTTTCTCTGACGCTTGGCAGTAGCCTGAGCTACAGAGTTTATCGTTTAATGGTATATAATTTTTGTAGAATTTTCGTAAAAAAATCAATAAAGCTCAATATATCTCTTATTATACAAGATATGAAAAAGAAATGTATATATTAATTATAAGGTGTCTTGAGCTTCATCTTAAAAAAATAGTTCTACAATCACAGCGTGGCCCATAAGTCGTTGGTGATACAAATTTTCTTTTTTTTTTAATCAAACACGCCTTATGTTATTGCATTTTTGCATTTTCCATCGAAATATAATGCATGTTTGTAAGAAAAAAAATTCTGGACGCAGTAAGTGCTTTATGGTAGCGAATTTTGATCAAATGCTTAATATTTGAATAGCTCAATTTGCTATTAACCTATAAGGTTGACCAAGTAACGAGTTTTTTCGGGAACACTTTAAGCTTGCTTTCGGAAATTTTTGTACCTTTTCAAGCAATAAAGTTATTTTGATGAAACATGGCACATTGTTTTTACTATATAGGTTATACTGGTAACCAAATTTGATGCCTGCTTTCTTAAAAAAACACACTTTATTGCTATTAAAAAAATAGTTTTATGAAAATTCACTATCATAACGCACTTTCTGCGTCCAGAGTTTTTTAATTTCATGTCGTCCATCATTTGCGATAATTGTGGCCGACATTTCACGATTGTTGGTTCGAGTAGTCTGTTGTATGCCTGTTATTTATATTGCTTGGTTACCGCTGATGTATAGTTTGTACATCTTGTATGAATCAATCTACGCGTGACACTGAACTACACTGACAGGCATTGGACCGTAACCACTAAATCGTTTCAATCCATGTCTTTCAGATTTTATTTTTAACTTCGAAAAACCTCTGAATATTGTGTACCAAATTACTCACAATTCACAACATGGGTTTCTTTACACCATTTTTAGCCACATTTAAAGTCTCAATCCAGTTACTCTGATACTTACAAAAATAAAGTGGTATTGGGGAATAGATTGGCCAGGGCTGACAATTTACTTAGTTGTTAGTTGGTTGTATACAGTCTCTATTTTTTACATTCTGTGTTATTTGGAGCTTCCGTGACAACATACTACTTGGTTCCGCAACGAGATGGCGACAGGTGTAAAAAGCGTGTCTTACATCTCACTTAGTTTAGGAAGCTGGCTACCATAGCCGTATTACTTTATAGGTGTATTTTCGCTGCAATTCGTATGCCGTACTGAGGAGCTCTAATTAGAACGAAACCGGTCTATGGTTCTAATTGTGGTGAGAATACATCTAGCCTTACATACTATGTCCCTATATTGAGGAGGAAAAGGGCCAGGGCTGACAATTTACTAAATTGTTCGTTGTATACAGTCTCTATTTTTTAACATTCTGTGTTATTTGGAGCTGCCGTCACAGCATACTACTTGCTTCCGTAACGAGATGGCGACACGTGTAAAAAGCGGCCTTACATCTCACTTGGCATTGTAAATTTAGTTGAAACATATAGAAAACATGATTTGGGAACGAAATTGTTTTTGTCTGTCGGTCTGTTGGTCTGTCGGTCTGTATGTCTGGCTGTTTGTAGTCACGGTAGCTTTAGCTCAAATTGAGATATCGTCTTCAAATTTGGTACGCAGTCAGCACCCGAAAAACAAACGGTTCGGGTTGTTTTTGGGTTAAATGGCTCAGGGGTAGCGGACGTAAGGGGGATGATTTGGATACTTTTTTCATTAAACAACTAGTATTATAACGTTTTTGGATTTGTTTGTTATAAAACTTTTCTTTCATGAAATATCTGCGTATTCTGTGCTGAAATTAAATTAGAATTGATTGTGTGGAAGTGGAATATTGTTAAGAGAAATTTATATTTTTTTTGCGAAAACGGCGTACAAAGGCTCAAAACATATAGAAAACTTGACTCTGGAGCGAACATTTTTTTGTCTGTTGGTCGGTCTGTCTGCTTTTACGTGTCTCTGTCAGTGAACACAACAACTTTCAAACGAATTGAGATACCATCTTCAAATTTGGAATCCGAGAAAGGAACGCTTTAAATTGTTTTTGGGTAAGATCGTTTCATAAGGTAGGGGATAAATTAGGAGTGATTTGGTGAAAATTGAAATTTTTTCCTTAAAACTCGGGTAATATAACGTTTCAGAAGTATATAAGTACAGAAACACGGCTCCTTTCTTTGTGGCCAAGTGATGGACCCTAATTTCATTTCATGAGAATGTCTCTCTGAGGAGAGTAGATTGTCCCAGCTATATGGAAATTATGATTAAATTTGCAGCACTATTTTTTTAGTTATAATAACTCATATCTTAAGCTTTACCGTAGAAATGCGCCACCTCGGATGTGGATTCTAGGGGACCAAGTTCGAGCTTATTTGAGTAAGTATTTTCAAGAGTCGTGGTATCCTAATAAGGAATTTGCTCTACGAAAATTCCTACAAAAATTATAGACAAATAAACCACAAACTATATAACTGAAAATCCTGCCAAAGCATCAGAAAGAGGGTCTATTTGAAATGAATTTTCTGCAAACATTTTAGTATAATAAAGGACAATGATGGTGGATGCTAAACTTGAGGGTTTGTAAAACACACTTCTTTCAACATTTTATTTACATAACTTGTGCTCTTTTCGGGGTTCTTGCCTAGATTTGACAATTTTTACGTTTATAATCGCTACTTTGAAGTTTTAAGAAGAAAAACTTAAATTTTCAGGGTAATTTTTCTGCTTCTTCTTGATTTTTTTTGCGTCAGGAAAACTCAATCGTTGTTTGTAATAAATAGCCAAAAGGTCTTGTTAACCACACAAAATATTTACGTTTTGTGCGTTTCTCTGATAACCAATGCCACCCAATTTTGTTTTTTGAATTCTTATAACTTTTTTCCGAAACAAAACCGAAATTTTTCCTGGCAAGACTGGTGCAATTTTCCTTAGTAACGTCCTTATCCAACTACCAAATTTCATCAAAATCGGCCCATTATTTTTTTAGTTATTGTTACGCTGTTGCGATATATATATATATATATATATATATATATATATATATATATATATATATATATATATATATATATATATATATATATATATATATATATATATATATATATAGGCTGTCCCAGGAGTTATGTGCACAAATTCACCCACTGAGAGAACATCGAAAAATAAGTGGGGTTTTGTTGATAAACATGTGTCCTCCGATGCTTCATTACGGAGATACAACCCCTCAAATGAGGTAAATATTTATTTTTTTGGTCATAACTTCCAAATGCCCCATTAGATTTTGGTGAAATTTCGAGAGTTCAGTAAAGCAACCAAAATACACGTCTCAATTAAGAAAAATCTAAAATATGTTAATTTTAAAAGTTGTTTTCTAGAGGGTGGGGGTGTTCTTTCACCCTCAACTTTTTTGGGGTGGATATTTGGAACTCTCGACAAAATCATTGAATTCTATTTAGAAAACTAAATAAAAAAGGTATATTTAGTAAATTACAATAAAATGCACCGTTTGTGAGTTACTTGATTTTGAATATTTTGGCTACAAGACCCCCTATTGTGACATCTCTTCTTTGAAATTAGTTTTAGCTGAAAATGGGAAAGAAATCATCAACAAACATATTATAAACATTATTTTTGTAATATTTTACTAGGAATATGCCTGGACGCTTAGTTTCTCACTTCATTGACTCGTTTAAGGGATGAGGGTGACAACTACCGCCACCCGTAGAAAACAACCCTTAAAAGCATCGGATGACACATGTTTATCAACAAAATCACACTTATTTTTCAATGTTCTATCAGTGGGTGAATTTGTGCACACAACTCCTGGAACACCCTATATATATATATATATATATATATATATATATATATATATATATATATATATATATATATATATATATATATATATATATATATATATATATATATATAATGTAAAATTTAAAGCAAATGTACTTGCAAATAGATTTACCTTTTCTTTTAACGACACAGCGAAGGCCCGGTGAATTAAAATCAGGTATGGAAGGGAGCTGACGGTGCAATGTCTACCTATAATCTTTCGCATAGACAAGAAACATCAGGGGTTGTTTGGACATGACACGACTTTGTCCTTTATGGACTGGTCGAACTCATTTTAGACTTATCTGGTATCTGCTTGCACCTATCCCTTTTTTTTGTTCCCTCAGGGCTCGTCCGCGGCCTTGCCGCCCCGATAGCATTGCAACCTTTGGTTGATTGTGCATACCCTTAGTCTTACCTCACCCATTTTAAAATCACTGTGCCTTGAACTATTCTGCACAGCGATTGGTAGGGTGAAGTTTTATATTTCTCTCTCTCCGGTCTAGACTGACCGTAGATCAGTTGTCTTTTGCGGTCCAGAGCTTTACACTCGCACAACATGTGCTGGGCTGATTTCTCCCCCTCGCCACAGAGTCTGCATGCGAGGTCCCCTTCGAACCGCCCCATTTTATGCAGGTGTTTCTTGACGGCCATATGTCCCGTCAAGAGACCTGTTGTGTTTCTGAGCTGTCCTCTGCTAAGATTTAGCAGCTCCACAGCTCTCTTTGTACAGGGTCCGTCAATTATTGAATTCCCATGTCTGAGCCCTGGACAGTCCGCCCAGTACACCTTGTGTTGCTTTCTGACCTATCCCACCTATCCCTTGGTGATGCAACGGCGGCGTTATTAAATTCCGGATCAGATGGTGAAAATTGTCAAAATGACTTTAAAAAGCATCTATAAAAGGACTGTGCGCCTGTTGTTCAAAAATAAATACATTGCTCCCTTGATTTAGTTTCTACTTGCACACACTGATATAAATTACTTAGACTGCGCATATGTATATTAAATACAATACTATATTATGTGGATCTCTAAAGCTTAGTAGTTTCGTTAAAAATAGGTTGAGAATTCCAGTTTGTGAATTATTGTTTTAAAATATTTCGTATCCCTAGTAATAAAACTCTGGACGCAGCAAGTGCGTTATGATAGTGAATTTTCATAAAAATGTTTTTAATAACAAATATCTGTGTTTTTAAGAAAGCAGGCATTAAATTTGGTTACCAGTATAACCTATATAGTAAAAACAATATGCCATGTTTCATCAAAATAACTTTATTGTGTGAAAATGTACAAAAATTTCCAAAAGTAAACTTAAAGTGTTCCCGAAAAAACACGTTTCTTGGTCAACCTTATAGGTTAATAGCAAATTGAGCTGTTCAAATATGAAGCATTTGATCAAAATTAGCTACCATAACGCACTTGCTGCGTCCAGAATTTCTTTTCTTACAAACATGCATTATATTTCGATGGAAAATGCAAAAATGCAATAGCATACGGCGTGTTTGATTAAAAAAAAAGGAAATTTGTATCACCAACGACTTATGGGCCAGCCTGTGATTGTAGAAATATTATTTTAAGATGTAGCTCAAGACACCCTATAATTAATATATACAAAAATTTTTCATATCTTATATAATAACGGATATATTGATCTTTATTGATTTTTTACGAAAATTCGACAAAATTTATATATCATAAAACGATAAACTCTATAGCTAATAAGGCTACTGCCAAGCATCAGACAAAGGGTCTATTTGAAATGAATTTTCTGGAAACATTTTAGTAAAATGAAGGACAATGACGGTTGAAACTAAGACTTTAGGGTTTGTAAAACATTCTTCTCGAGACATTTTATTTCTATAGCCCGTATTAGATTCAAGTTATTTGCCTAAATGTTGCCAATTTTGACATTTTAAATCGCCACTTTGACGTTTTGAGGAAAACCCCAATTTATTTTTCTTTAAATGCCTATATTTTGTCTTTTGACCTACATAGCTAAATTTTTGTAGATAACTTACCTATAAGGATGTAGACCTGTGTACCAAATTTGGTTGTCCTTACTTTGTTAATTCCGGAGATATAAATTTTTTTCGAAAGAAAACACAAAATTTTCCGGGAAAACCTGGGCAGATTTTTCTGGCTAACGAACTTATCCAAGCCATATGCAAAAGGAATTTTTTCACCAAATTTAATCAAAATCGGCCCATTATTTTTTGAGTTATCGGTGTGATACATATATATATATATATATATATATATATATATATATATATATATATATATATATATATATATATATATATATATATATATATATATATATATATATATATATATATATATATATATATATATATATATATATATATATATATATATATATATATATATATATATATATATATATATATATATATATAAACATATAAAAATTGAAACTGACCCCGGATATGTTTTCTGGGGGGCCTAATTAGCGCTCATTTGAAGAAATTTTTTCAAAATTCAATATACCAAGAGACATCTCTCCCTTTCGGTTCAAAAACCACCAGTTCGTTTTGTCGTTTATGGCCGTCTTCAAGGGTAATCCCCACCCTCTATACAGAAAGGCAGGGGTTCAGCAAGATTCCCAGGATCGTAAGGTTAAACTGCTCCCTGAAGTCGGTGATTGGTGATAGTCGCGGAAATAGGACGACGTTAAAGTAGAAAAAATGTGATTTTTTAGTACATATTTCGCATTAGTAATTAATTATGTACATGCATTTTAATTATAAACGACTTTTTTATCGCATAAATCGAATGTATTACCAGCTGCATGTATCAATAGATTATTTCAAGAGATTATCTCTATGATATCGATATGATATCATTCTTTACATTGATGGATCAAAAAGTGAAATTGGTGGAAGAAGCATATCACTTACCGTCAATATGTAGTAACTATACAGCAGAACTATTGCCATAATGAGAGCAACTAACACATTCGTCAACTCTCATTTCAATAACGCCTTAATATGCACCGATTCTCTTTCGTCAATTATATCACTCACAAACCTTTACCCAAAGGACCATCTTGTAATCCAAGTACAAGAATCTATTCATTGTGCCTTGCAATCTGGCAAATCTATCAGACTTATATTTGTCCTATCAGACTGTGGCATAACGGGAAATGAAAATGCAGACGAATGTGCCAGAAATTCTGTCTTAATCGATACTGTAATTCCTCTTCAACTTTACTCCGACGTTTCTGCACAGATAGCAAATTTTTATAGACAGAAATAGCAGATCCATTGGTCTTCGCTACTGTGGCAATCAAGAAACTTCCAGATTTATCTCGCAGGGAAGAAATGATTATCAGAAGACTCCGAATTGGCGACTCTCTACATACACATGGTTATATCTTAAATCAACAACAACGCCCTTATTGTAAGCTCTGTGACCGACCAACTTCAATTTTTCACTTACTATTGGAATGTCCCTTATATGCCGGTCCACGATTTGAAAATTTTGATGAAAGAAACTTGTCTGAAATTTTAGGTCTAAATTTTACGAATGTAAACTGTTTACTGAGATTTTTAAGACAGTCATTAAGACAATTTCTATAATAGTATTTAAGTGTATTTATTAGTTCCTCTTTTTATATATAATTTTGTTATGTAATTATTTAAAGTGTCGTCAGTGTCAATGACCTTAGTTGTTAAGGCACTTAAATTATAAATAAATAAAAATTATAAACCTAATTGATTTATTTATAAAAAAGGAAACTTTGAGGCCCTCTTGCAAAGAAGATTAGGTGTTTGAATCACAAATAAGTATCTACCTTTCTCTATTTTCGCCCCTGGTTCTTTGTATAGCCACCGAACAAAACGTCTTAGGTTTTCTTATAAAATATATTAGTCTTTTATTTTCTTTTAATTAATACATCTTGGGTTAGGTTTACATTCAACGATTTGTTACAGAGTGTATTCTACTGCCTGAAATAACAAGATTAACTGCTTCTGTCGAAAAGTTGGTTATAGGCAGAGGAAACTTTTGCATGTAAACGTGCAACCTGACAGAGGGAGATACACCTTATCTAAATGCTTAGCGTGAAAAATAGGGGGAGCTCTTGAAGTTGTTATGTTTAATATATAAAAAGTAGTGCCCTGAAAGATTATTTCCGTAAAAGTGTAAAAAAATAAGCACGCTATGGTAGGGAATATTTATACAATTTTCTTTAAATGTCAATATTTGCATCCTTCTGCTGCGAAGAAACGTGTACACAAATTTTTGAACAAATTTTGTGCCACAACACTAAAAAAAACTATATGAAAATTAAAAAAGTTCGGGACGCAGCAAGTGCGTTATGGTAGTGAATTTTTATGAAATGTTTCAAACTTGGATAACTCAATTTTAGATAAACCTAGAGAGTTAAGTTTTGATGCGTGATAAGACCTTTCCAAAGGCAACATGTCTGCCAAACGTCATTAAAATAGGTTTGTAATTTTCGGAGAAAATTTTTTTCTTGAAAGAAAATTCAAAATTTGAAATACTCAATTTTCTATAAACTTAGAAAGTTGAGTTTAGGTCTATAGTAAGGCATTTCCGAAGGCAACGTATCCACCAAATTTCATTAAAATATCTTTGTAGTTTTAGGAGAAAAAATTTTTCGAAAGAAAACTCAAAATTTTCTAGGAAAACCTTGACCGATTTTCCTGGCTGACGAACTTGTCCAAGCTATTAATAAAAGAAGGGCACCCGACACTTTTCATCGAAATCGGTTGGATATATATATATATATATATATATATATATATATATATATATATATATATATATATATATATATATATATATATATATATATATAAATTTAAAAATTTAAACTGACCGCGGATATGGGTTCTAGGGGTCCTAGTTCGCGGTCATTAGAAAAAAAAATTGCAAAGTCTCACTATCGATAACTCTCTATTAGTGAATTTTTTAAATAAAAATTCACTAATAACAATTAAAAAATAAGCTTGCAAGAAATTTATATGCATGCATTAATTAAAAGAAAATGAGACACCATAAATATTTTTTAACATGTTACGCTCACCTCTTTAAGTCTGTTTACATCTTAATAATCTTGCCAATTGTTTGAAAATTTTTAGTGTCCACTATATATTTTTTTGATTCGAAAGGAGCGAACAAACTATCGTCATACATAGTTATAAAAATTCGCTACTTGGTAAACACCGTTCTGCCTTCTTGTTAGAGATTTTTAAGAGGAATATTGCTAGTTGACAGTGAAAAAAAGTTTAACTGGTAACGTATTAAATACAAAAACTCGAGGAGCCAAAATTTCGAGTTTTAATAAATTCTGGACTAGGTTCAACCCGAGAACCAAGTATATCTCATATATATATATATATATATATATATATATATATATATATATATATATATATATATATAGAGAGAGAGAGAGAGAGAGAGAGAGGGGGGGGGGGGAGAGATTGGACTCATCTCTCTGAGGCCTGGGGGTTGAACACACTGAGACCTTAGAGACGATCTCCAGCGAGATTTGGGGGAGTATGAAGATTGAGGCCCTGTAATCTAGCTACAGCAACCCAACCCAACTTTGTTTACCGCTCTGAGGAGTAGGCATATAGAGGCCTTAGAATGTCTTTACAAATTTTCTATACCTCTTGAAAACCGCTCCAAAACAGGAGCCGAAACGTCGAGTTTTAATAAATACTGGACACGGTTCAACCCGAGAACCAAGTATGACTCATTAAATAGCGCGGAAATATTTCCGAATATATATATATATATATATATATATATATATATATATATATATATATATATATATATATATATATATATATATACAGGCTGTTTCAAAAAACATGCACCATCGCTCGTGGGGCAATTCCTTACTAAAAAATAAGAAAAAAAGTTCCTGTGCACATGGGCCCGGAAACGCATAGTTTCCAATATACAGGGAGTTAAATTTTATTTTCTTTTTAAATTTTTTATAAATAATTTCAAAACCACTGGATTGATTTTAATGAAACTTGAAACTTGAAAGTGTATTATGAAAGTGCATATTTTCAAGTGAAAATCTGCTTACAACTGCGTCAGTGGCGTGCGTACGGGGTAACTGTAAAAATTCATTTGGGGAAAAAATATGTGCGCCACTGTCTTTTTCCAATTTTGATACATCAGTTATGAAGCTTATTACATAAGCCATAAAAGCTACCTCTTGGTATTTTTTCGTTCAGGGTATCCCCTATGAGATATGATAAATTTTATAAAGAGGGGCAAAGTACCGATTAGTCGGCGTAATAATAATAATAATAATAATAATAATATATGTTTACTGCAACCATAAGAATATAAAAAACAAAACATACAGTAAACATTACGGCAATAAACGTGCAAATAACTAACCTACGTAAAACTTATTGGTGATAAACATTGAAATGAATATTACAAACATTGATAAAAAAATGATAAATAAAAAATAAAAATAAAAAATGAAAAAAGTAATCGTAAAGACACCATGATTTTTCCAAACTCTTGTTTTTTGTACATTACTCAATTGACTTTAATAACAAAGCTAAAGAAAATGTTGAAAGTGACCACTATTAGCGTCGTTACAATTATTTAACCTTCTGCGCAAAGATCTTCTTACTCTTCTGCAAATATTTTGATCTTCTCTAATTCTGTCAAATGCATATTCTATTCTTCCCAACAATTCTTCTCGTGTATTTACTGGTGTTTTATACACTATTTCTTTTAAATGACCTCACAAATAAAAATCGAGAGGATTCAGGTCCGGAGATCGAGGTGGCCACGACACCGGACCTCCACGACCAATCCATCGGTGACCGTATGTGTTGGCTAAATATGTTCTTACAACTGCTGCAAAATGTGCGGGCGCACCATCATGCTGGAACCACATTGTACCATTTCTCATAAAAAGCGGTAGTAACAACGGCAAATCATTAATCATTTTGTAAAAAGTTTAAATATGGTTCATGGTCAAGACGATTCGGTAGAACAACAGGACCAATTATGTGATTTTCAATAATAGCAGCCCAAATATTGATGGAAAATTGATACTGCGAATTTGCAACTCTTAGAGAGTGTGGCTTTTCATCGGTCCATGTATGTAAAATGTGAAAATTTACGATACTTTTTCGCGTAAATGACGCCTCATCAGTAAATAGTACACGTTTAGAAAAATGCTGGTCGTGCCTAAGTTTGTTTAAGAACCACTGACAAAACATTACCCTTGGTTGAAACTCTCTAGGTAGAAGTTCCTGAACACGTGTAAAATGATAGGGATATAAACTTTGATCCTTCAGAGTTCTGTGAACTGATGATGCCGAAATATTACCCAGTTCGGTGGCAATAATTCTCGTACTTGTACTAGGATCACGTTCAACTCTATTTAATATTGCCTCTTCAACTCGTACAGTTCGGCGGTATCTTCTGCGTCCAGAGTCAGCTTTTAAAGGTTTTAAAGAACCAGTTTCTCTCAAATGTCTTACAATACGTGGGAAAATATTTTTGTCAGGAATTCTTCTTTGCGGATAAGTTTCCTGATAAACTCGCACAGCTTGTCTAGAATTTTGATTTGTTTGTCCATAAATTAACAACATATCAGTCAAATCCGCTGAAGTGTACTTAATGAAAACCATTTTGAGAGGAGGAAATAATATTAATGAGCAGCTCAGTATCAACAAATAACTAAAAAACTCAAAGAAGCAGCAAGTGCGTTATGGTAGTGAATTTTCATAGAAATGATCTGGCACCAAATATTTTATTATAACTTTTTTTTCTTGTAACATAGAAATCTAAATTTTGGTGTATGGTTTAATTTTTATATCGTAAACCTACCTACCAAATTTGAATGAAAACTCAAATTTTTCCTGGAAAACCTCGTCCGATTTTCCTGACTAACGAACTTATCCAAGCTATTAACAAAAGAAAGGTACATGCCAAATTTTATTCAAATCGGCCCATTATTTTTGAGTTATCGGTGTGATACATATATATATATATATATATATATATATATATATATATATATATATATATATATATATATATATATATATATATATATATATATATATATATATATACATATATATATAAACATATAAAAATTGAAACTGACCCCGGATATGGGTTCTAGGGGTACTAGTTCGCGCTCATTTGCAAAAAATTTTTCAAAATTCAAAAGTCGGGATCTCCCCATTAATGAATTTTTTCTACGAAAATTCACTAAAACGAAAATACTGCACCGTATCAAAATTTAAAGAATAGCACGAAAACTCTTTTGACGCCTACAAAGCACTTCAAAATTTTAGAATTTAGAGAACTGTCAAAAATTATAGTTTCATGACACTTTACGATTACTGTTTTCATTACTCCAACGAATCGGTATTTTGCCCCTTTTTATAAAATTAATCATATCTCCTAGGGGATACCCTGAACGAAAAAATACCAGGAGGCAGCTTTTGTGGCTTATGTAATAAGCTTCATAACTGATGTATCAAAATTGGAAAAAGACAGTGGCGCACATATTTTTTCCCCAAATGAATTTTTACAGTTACCCCGTACGCACGCCACTGACGCAGTTGTAAGCAGATTTCCACTTGAAAATATGCACTTTCATAATACACTTTCAAGTTCCAAGTTTCATTAAAATCAATCCAGTGGTTTTGAAATTATTTATAAAAAATAATAAAAAAATTAAAATTCAACTCCCTGTATATTAGAAACTATGCGTTTCCGGGCCCATGTGCACAGGAACTTTTTTTCTTATTTTTTAGTAAGGAATTGCCCCACGAGCGATGGTGCATGTTTTTTGAAACAGCCTATATATATATATATATATATATATATATATATATATATATATATATATATATATATATATATATATATATATATATATATATATATATATATATATATATATATATATATATATATATATATATATAAACATATAAAAATTGAAACTGAGTCTGGATATGGCTTCGAGGAGGCCTAATCGCGCTTATTTGAAGAAATTTTTTCAAAATTTAAAAGTGGGTATCTCCTCGTTAATGAATTTTTTTAAGAAAATTCACTAAAGCGAAAATACCTCTGCTTGAATCAGAATGATGGTCGCTATAACAAGGCGACATTGCTTTTAGACTTTGATAATGATAACATCCAATTATTGCCTGTATTATTTGAAGTTTCCAAAACTTATGTAACAACATACCTTTTCTTGTTTTTGATGTAAGTTTGCTTCGCGGGTGGCTTTTGCCAAATACGTGCATGTGCAATAGAAAGTTCGTAACTTTCGATACAGCTACGCCATTTTATGGTGGAAATTCTAATAAACTCAGTTGCTGAAACTTTAAAACACTTTGTACATTTGAGAACACAGGCACCAATATTATAAAGTTGTAAAGTTTGTTTCTCAAAGCGAAAAGAGTTACAGTCTGAAACACGATATAGAACTTTAGTTCACCGTATCAAAATGGTTAAGAGAAAACAAGTTGCACTGTTTCGTAAAAGACTTTATTTATTAATTAGTACGGGTCTGAAATTTAGAGAAACGTCATACGATGAGTAAAGATCCGTACAAACTTCAAACTGAAATACAAATTATTCATGTATGTAGGAGTTGTGGTATCACTTCTATTCCTTTCGAGAAATTTCCATATTACATTGACTCAAGTTTCTATACGTTCTGTGTAACACGATTTAGATTAAAATTTAAGCGTACAAAAGCATTTTTTATTCTGTTGTAATTAAAGCACAAATTAAAGGCTCTACTTAAAGACAGTTTTCTATCTTAAAACCCCACGCGTTTCGCTTCTATAGAACCATCTTCAGGGGTTAAGTACCCAGAATTAAAAAAAAGGTCGTCAGAAACTAATTTTCTGGTATATATATATATATATATATATATATATATATATATATATATATATATATATATATATATATATATATATATATATATATGTTATGTGAAACAGTTTAATAACAAAACCCGGCAATAACAAATAGAAATTTAAACTCCACAAAACACACACACACAAATATATATATATATATATATATATATATATATATATATATATATATATATATATATATATATATTTGTGTGTGTGTGTTTTGTGGAGTTTAAATTTCTATTTGTATATCTATAATAGAAATTTAAACTCCACAAAACACACACACACAAATATATATATATATATATATATATATATATATATATATATATATATATATATATATATATATATATATATATATTTGTGTGTGTGTGTTTTGTGGAGTTTAAATTTCTATTTGTTATTGCCGGGTTTTGTTATTAAACTGTTTCACATAATAGTACCAAGTATTATGACCAAATTAAGTTTTGTAAATTAAGTCACAATATCTTTTATCGTGAATCATTACGGAAAATTATGTTACAAGTAGAAGTCTATTGTTCGACTCCATGGCCTTCTGCTTTTTCAACACTTTTTTTGTCATTTGTTTTCTGGTATTGCATTTCATAGCCTACTATCCTCAAAACGGTGTTTCTCAAAATTATCAGTGCAATTACAAGACTTCTTCAGCTTGTTGTACATCATTGAAAAGATCTTTCACAGGCTATCAGATGAGCAAAAAATCGAATATGGCTGCCATAATGGAAACAAACGTTAATACATGTAGCTCAAAAACAAATGACAATCCAAAGTTTAGAATAGCATAAAAAGATTACTCTGTAAGAAGTGTCCTGATAATGTGAACGTCTTAGACATGTCAGATCACCGCCTACTTAGATATTGAAGAAGAAAAAATCGACAAATTTTGTTTTTTTTTTCAAAATAACTCGAAAACTAAAAGAGACAGGGCAAAATACAAGTTATATTTGGAACGATCATGAAATTCTACAAAACATTGCTAATTTAACCGTATCCCTATCTCTAATAATAACTGAGATATCAATACATTCCCATCCAGTTTGGGACAAATTGTATATATATATATATATATATATATATATATATATATATATATATATATATATATATATATATATATATATATATATTATTATTATTATTATTATCTATTTATTGCTAAAAATTATACAGTATGCCTATGCAATAAGTCTGAGACTTGTGGTGTACATTTGCATAATTTTAAAAGTTATATCTAAAGCAATGTTACAATTATATATCAAATTCAGCAAACTTCAAAGTTTGACAAACCAGGTAAAAAAATTTCTTCACTTTTATTTCTTCAATCTAATGCTTCACCCATTGCCTTTATTTATGATAGATCTAAACCACTTCAATACACCATCTTAACTATCACTCTATCTCCACATACCATATTTTTGCCAAAATTATTAATTTTATTTAAGATCAAATCTGACATTAAACGTCAATCATTATATATATATATATATATATATATATATATATATATATATATATATATATATATATATATATATATATATATATATATATATATATATGTGTGTGTGTGTGTGTGTGTGTGTGTATGTTTTTGTGTGTGTGTGTGTGTATACGTACCAAAATTTAGACAAAAAAGTTACAGACATTTAACGAAAAATTAATTGGGGGTTTTCCTCAAAACGCCAAAGAGACGATTTGAAACGTCAAAATTGGCAACATTCAAGCAAATAACATGAAAGAAACGCGGATTATGTAAAGAGTGTTCTGCAAACCCTTCACTTTCAGTTTCAACCATCACTGCCCTTCATTTTACTAAAATATTTCCAGAAAATTCAGTTGAAATAGACCCTTTCTCTGATGCTTTGGCAGTAGTTTTAGTTAATCTTATAGTTTAACGGTCTATAATTTTTAGGTACTTTTCGTAGAAAAAATTCGTTAATGAGGAGACCGCGACTTATGAATTCTAAAAAGATTTCTTCAAATGAGCGCAAACTAGGCCCCACTAGAATCCATATCTGGGTTTATTCTCTGTTTATACATTTATACAGGGTGACGCATTTCTAGGGTGAAGCCCAATAAAATTGTTATTATGCAAGATACGAGAAAAAATTGTATACGTCTCTTATAGAATGTTTTGAGCTGCATCTTATGAAATTATTTTGACAATCAGAGGGTGGCCCATAAGTCGTTGGTGACACCTACAATTTTTTTTAACATTCCTTATTGCATTTTTTCACTTTTCATCGAAATATGATGCATGTTTGAAAAAAATCGAGACGCAGTAAGTGCGTTTTGGTAGCGAATTTTCATTAAATTTTTCAAAATTCAATAACTCAATTTACTTTTAACCTAAGGTTCGTCGGGTAGGAAGCGAGTTTTCTCGGAAACATTTTAAGTTTATTTTTGAAAAAGTTTTGTACATTTTCAATCAATAAGGTATTTGGATAAAATGTGGTACATTCTTTCCACTATATGGGTTATACCGATTACCAAATTGATGCCTGCTTGCATTACAGAGAAATATTTGCTATTAAAAACATTTTTATGAAAATTCACTTCCATAACGCACTTTCTGCGTTAAGGCTTTTTTAGAAGTGCACAGACCCCCTTGTGCTGCTTTTAAAAAAGCGTTGTTTTATCTTAGTTTTTTTGCGACTTCAAGTCTGAAGATGTTGCTATTATGTCCTTCTAGAAGTGTACAGACTCCCTCTTGCTGTTTTTAAAGAAGCGTCGTTATATATTCATCATTTGCTACTTCAAGTCTAGAGATGGTGATGTTCTGTCCTTTGGTGTTACCCTTGTCTGGAAAACCGAAGACAATCTATGAAATTTAAACTTTGTCAATTTCTCGTATAGTATAGTTTCTGTAATACAAACAGAAAAAAGTAAGTATTACCTATGAGATACGGCCCTTTCATTTATTTCTAGGTATGCAACATTTCATTGATTGATCTCATTAATGACAGACGTAACCATATGAAAACGACTAGTTTATCAAGGTGAGGTTTCTACTGAACGTACAATTTTGACGATATTCTCCTGAAGCAAGTGCGTTGCAGGGTAACAAGCAAAAAATAAACGAAATGGAATATATGTAAGGAGATATACTGCTCACAATAACTATTCAAACTAGTAAACGTTTATATTGTATAATGATAACATTAATTTAAATTCAATATAATAACTATATTCCACCTTAATTCCACTAAATGACACACTTCAGCAATATTTCATTATCCACAAATGTATTTAGTTTTATTGTGTTGTTGACATATGTACATTTTGAACACAAACAGTCCATCTCTTTCTCTCCAATGACATTTCCTTCTCTCTTGGATAAAGACGTTGAAATTTTATGTTTATTGAAATATCTGCAACTTGCCTGTTGTTATCAGCCTTATCTTTATCAGTATATATCTTATATCCTTACTTGCTAATTTGTTATCTTGAAAAGAAAGACGAGTTTAAACATTGGCATATTTTAACAGATGATGAATGAAAGAACATGAAAAATATAGGTTGTCATTGCCTACGATATGAAAACAACTAGTTTCCCAGGCTCAGTATTTTAAGTTTAACATAAAATGCACACCTTTTCTTTTAGCAGTAATAGCTACATCCCACCAACGTCGCGGCATAGTGGATAATTAGTTTCCTTGTGTGTTCTTGATCAATTTGTTGTCAAGTTACTTAAAGCTTTCAAAATCTTGGGACGATTAGGGAGATCTAGAAACTTTCTACCCATTAGATCACATAAACACTCAATAGGATTGATATCAGAAATCTTTGGTGGCTAGTTCATTGTTTCAATACCCACTTTCTACCGCTAGAAGGCGTAAAAGATATAGCGTATAGTTGAAGGATGTCAGTGATATACCTATGTACCTGTGTGCACCATGAGTCCCATCAGTTAGCAATACATGCCCCCATACGATAACTGATTCTCCACCATAACTCACAGTTCATACAATATTAAATTGTGAGTATCCTTCACCTAGACATTTACAAACGCAATTTCGTATATTATTTGAGAAGAATCAAAACCTGGATTCATGACAAAATATTACTTCCACCCAATTTTTAACTCGACAGTTGAGGTGTCCACGTGCGAATTCCAAACCTTGTCTTCTGAGAGCCTATGCTAGAGATTGACCTTTGGCTGCCCTCCTAGGCTTTACATTTCGTTTGCAAAGTTTTCTTGAAATAATGATTGATTTGAGAATCATAACGTTTGAAAGACTCGCCCTGGGGGAGTTTTTTCCAGTTTTTGCCTCGATTTTTAGTTTGCCACTCTATCTCGACCTTGACTTATCCTTCTAACATGTTTACCGGTTTCTCGCTACCGTTATATAATTATCGAAATGTAGACTGGGTCGCCACAAACCGCTATGCTAGTTGCGTCTGGGGATAGCCATCTTCATACAGATCAACTACAAGAGCACATTCGAAGTTGATAAGATTGCGACCCGCCATTATGCAGTATAAATAATATTGGAAAATTAAAGCCCACACAATCAAAACACTTCACAAGGTGGAATGTCAATGGAATGTTATCTGGTTATTTGCAACTCTATACACTGGAAATTGTTTTTTACATTTTGTCAAAAATGACTTGCCCTAACAATATCGTGCGCATCTTTGCTTTAAGACGTTACAAACTTTTTGTAATGTAATTGGGTACGGAGCAATTTCACAGGGAGCTTTTAATGCCGTGCTGAGAATGACATGTAAATATAACATTATGTACAAAACGCAAACATTCCACAAATGTAAAGCATCAAAAGTGTACTTCGCTGAAGAATTGAGCTACCCTCAGAAAAAAGATCCTGAAAATAGCAAAAGTATTTCCCGAAATATTGAAGAGTGAATTTGATGTAACTTTTAGTGGTGAGGAACTTCCTTTTGCAAATGGCTTGGATAAGTTCGCTGGCCAGAAAAATCGGGCCTAGTTTTTCTCGGAAGACTTTGTGTTTTCTATCAACAAAAAAAAATGTATCTCTGGAAATAACAAAGTAAAGGCAACTAAATTTGGTAGGCGTATTTTTGTTATAAAGAGTGAAGCATGTACCCAAATCAAAGTCTGTAAGTTAAAAGACAAGTTATAGGCATTTAAAGAAAAAAATCTGTGGTTTCCTCAAAACGTCAAAGTTCCGATTTGAAGCGTCAAAAATTGGCAACATCTAGGCAAAAAACCTGAAACAAATACGGACTATGTAACGGAAATATCGCAAGAAGAGTGTTCTGTAGTGTCTTAAGTTTCAGCGTCAATCGTCATTGTCCTTCATTTTACTAAAACGTTTCCAGAAAATTAATTTCAAGTAGACCCTTTCTCTGATGCTCTGGCAGTATCTAAGTTTAAGGTTTAACGGTATATAATTTTTAGATAATTTTCATACAATAAATTCGTTAATGAAGAGATCTCTACTTTTGAATTGCAAAAAGGTTTCTTCAAATGAGTGCAAAATAAGCCCCTAGAATCCACATCCGGGTTTAGTTTCGTATATACAGGCTGCCGCATAATTGTTATTATACAAGATACGAGAAAAAAATTGTATATGTTAATTATAAGGTGTCTTGAACTGCATCGTATAAAATTATTTTGACAATCATAGGGTGGCCCATAAGTCGTTGGTGAACATCCCTCATATTATTGTATTTTGCATTTTTTATCGAAATGTAATGCATGTTTTTAATTAAAAAAATCTAGACGCTGTAAGTGCGTTTTTGTAGCGAATTTTCATTAAATGCTTTAAATTTCAATAACTCAATTTGATATTAACTTAAGGTTCTTTGGCTACAAAACCAGTTTTCTCGGAAACACTTTAACTTTAGTGTTGGAAAATTTTTGTAATAAGCAATACGTTATTTTGATGAAGTATGGTACATCTACTATAATGGTAATACCGGTAACTAAATTGGCGGCTGCTTGCATTAAAGAGACATATTTGCCATTAAAAACATGTTTATAAAAATTCACTTCCATAACGTACTTGCTACGTCCAGACTTTTAGATTATGCGTTAATTTTAAAGAGAAGTGTATCATTTATTTTTCTCCTTTTTTGCGGTTTTATAATATCGTATAACTTGATATAGTATGGTAGAGCTTCCTACAGTAATTTAATAGTTGACTGACAAACAGTTACACGTGACATTTTATTATTTGCTCAACCATGTGACAAAAGTGTACTATTGCCTTATTTCTATAACGTTTGGAGACCGGAACGAAAATTTAATTTTATACAATTAAACTGTTTATAAAAATAATCTTGGACCTGTATCTGGTTAAAACCATTCAATTCTTGTTATTAAAATTCACCGTTTTAACCATAACGTCGTGTACAAAATATTGAACTTGTGTCACTGAAATATGTTACGTATAGTATGCAACCAACGCCTTACTTATGTCATCAAAACATAAAGTTGGTCACTAGAGGTGACGTAGCCTGTAATTTTTTCCACACCACAAAGAAATAAGTAGCATAGACTAACTGTTCAACAATAAAAATTCTGAACGCAGCAAGTGCGTTATGGTAGTGAATTTTCATACACTTGTTTTCAGTCTAAAATATTAATACAGGCAATAGAGAATTTGTTTCTGCATTAAACTACAGGAGTTATTTTTTCTATACATAAGTTCAGGATGTCGTACTGAATGTAAAAACACAAATTAGGAGGGCGAAAGTGCCGCCATTTTGAGAAAAACCGTTTCGGCCTATATCTCCGTAACCGTGAACTTTAGGCCAAAAGTGGTAATAACCTTTATTTTATATAATTGCATTTCTCATCTTTTTTGTTAATTTTTTTTGTATCACTCACCGTTTACAACTTATACGACTATTAGCATTCAATTATTGACTTTTTACCTATATCTTTGTTAATAATTGTTTAAAAAATAAAATGCTTATAACTTAACTTTTCAATCGACAAATTTTCTAGAACTTCTACTTTAAACTTTTTTTTTCAAATTAATATTAGTTAATTTTAAAAAAAAATTCACTAATGAGGAGACTCCGACTTTTGAATTTTGGAAAAATTGTTTTCAAATGTGCGCTAATTATGCCACCTAGAACACATATCCGGGGTCAGTTTAAATTTTTATATGTTTATATATATATATATATATATATATATATATATATATATATATATATATATATATATATATATATATATATATATATATATATATATATATATATATATATATATCTGTGTGTATTTGTGTATCACACCGAAAGCTCAAAAATAATGGGCCGATTTTGATTAAATTTGGTAAATACCTTCCTTTTGCAAGTGGCTTGGATAAGTTCTTCAGCCAGGAAAATCAGCCCAGGTTTTCCTGGAAAATTTTGTATTTTCTTTCGAAAAAAAATCAAATCTCCGGAAAGAACAAAGTAAGGGCAACCAAATTTGGTAAGTCAGTTTATATCGTAATAGGTAAATTAACTACCAAAATTTAATTTTGTACGTTACAAGATAAAAAAGTTATAGGCATTGAAAGTAACATAAATTGGGGTTTTAGCCAAAACGTCAAATTTGCGATTTAAAACGTCAAAATTGGCAACACTTAGGCAAAGAACCCGAAACTAATATAAGTTTTAGAAAGAAAATGTCTCAAGAAGAATGTTTTACAAAGCCTGAAGTCTTAGCTTCAACCGTCATTGTCCTTCATTTTACTAAAATATTTCCAGAAAAATTTGTCGATTGAAAAGTGCAACATTTAACGCGTTATAACTTTGAAAATATTGATTTGAGAAAAAAAGTTTTTTGTACAGATTGTAGGAAATTTATCGGTTGAAAAGTTAAGTTATAAGCATTTTACTTCTTAAACAATTAATAACCAAGATATGGGTAAAAAAGTAAATGAATGCTAATAGTCGCATAAGTTGCAAATGGTGGGTGATACAAAAAAATTAACAAAAAATTCTGGACGCAGCAAGTGCGTTATGGTAGTGAATTTTCATTAAAATGTTTTTAATAACAAATATGTGTGTTCTTTTAAGAAAGCAGGCATCAAATTTGGTTACCAGTATAACCTATATACTAAAAACAATGTGCCATGTTTCATCAAAATAACTTTATTGTGTGAAAATATACAAAAATTTCCAAAAGTAAACTTAAAGTGTTCCCGAAAAAACACGTTTCTTGGTCAACCTTATAGGTTAATAGCAAATTGAGCTGTTCAAATATGAAACATTTGATCAAAATTCGCTACCATAACGCACTTGCTGCGTTCAGAATTTCTTTTCTTACAAACATGCATTATATTTCGATGTAAAATGCAAAAATGCAATAACATAAGGCGTGTTTGATTAAAAAAAATCTGAAACATTTGATCAAAATTCGCCAGCATAACGCACTTGCTGCGTTCAGAATTTCTTTTCTTACAAACTTGCATTATATTTCGATGGAAAATGCAAAAATGCAATAACATAAGGCGTGTTTGATTAAAAAAAATCTGAAACATTTAATCAAAATTCGCTACCATAACGCACTTGCTGCGTTCAGAATTTCTTTTCTTACAAACGTGCATTATATTTCGATGGAAAATGCAAAAATGCAATAACATAAGGCGTGTTTGATTAAAAAAAATCTGAAACATTTGATCAAAATTCGCTACCATAACGCACTTGCTGCGTTCAGAATTTCTTTTCTTACAAACGTGCATTATATTTCGATGGAAAATGCAAAAATGCAATAACATAAGGCGTGTTTGATTAAAAAAAAAGGAAATTTGTATCACCAACGACTTATGGGCCACGCTGTGATTGTAGAAATATTATTTTAAGATGTTGCTCAACACACCCTATAATTAATATATATAAAATTTTTTCGTCTCTTATATAATAACGGATATATTGAACTTTATTGATTTTTTACGAAAATTCGACAAAAATTGTATACCATTAAATGATAAACTCTATAGCTAAGGCTACTTGTCAAGCATCAGAGAAAGGGTCTATTTGAAATGAAGGACAATGACGGTTGAAACTAAGACTTTAGGGTTTGTAAAACATCCTTCTTGAAACATTTTATTTCTATAGCCCGTATTAGATTCAAGTTATTTGCCTAAATGTTGCCAATTTTGACATTTTAAATCGCCACTTTGGCGTTTTGAGGAAAACCACAATTTATTTTTCTTTAAATGCCTATAACTTTTTTGTCTTTTGAGCTACATAGCTAAATTTTGGTGTATATCTTACATATAAGGATATAAACCTGCGTGCTAAATTTAGTTGCCCTTACTTTGTTGATTCCGGAGATATAATTTTTTTTCGAAAGAAAATGCAAAATTTTCCGGGAAAACCTAGGCAGATTTTCCTGGCTAACGAACTTATCCAAGCTATTTACAAAAGGAATTTTTTCACCAAATTTAATCAAAATCGGCCCATTATTTTTTGAGTTATCGGTGTGATACATATATATATATATATATATATATATATATGTATATATATATATATATATATATATATATATATATATATATATATATATATATATATATATATATATAAATATATATATAAATATATATATATATATATATATATATATATATATATATATATATATATATATATATATATATATATATATATATATATATATATATATATATATATATATATATATATATATATATATATATATAAACATATAAAAATTGAAACTGACCTTGGTTATGTTTACTGGGGGGGCTAATTAGCGCTCATGTGAAGAAATTTTTTCAAAATTCAAAAGTCGGGATCTCCTCATTAGTGAATTTTTTTAAGAAAATTCACTAAAAGATGAGAAATGCAATTAACTACAATAAAGGTCAATACCATTTTTGGCCTAAGCTACACGATTACGAAGATATAGGCCGAAACGGTTTTTCTCAAAATGGCGGCACTTCTCCGCCCTCCTAATTTGTAAGGATTTTGTGTTTTTACATTCAGTACGTCATTCTGAAGCTATCTATCAAAAAAATTAACTCTTGTAGTTTAGTGAATTATGGAGAAGAGTAACGGGCTCCTCTATTGCTTGTACTATATGGCTTTTTAATGAAAGGCATTAAATTTGGTTAACAGTTAAATCTTTATAGTAGAAACCATGTGCCATTGTTCATCAAAATAACTTTATTCTTGCAAAAAGTACCCCAAGTAACCAAAAATAGACTTAAAATATTGCCGAAAAAACTGTTGCGGTTTTTTTGGCCAACGAACTTATTCAGGCAATTTAGAGACCCTGCCAAGATATAATTTATTACAAGCAGCTTTTTTTGAAAATTTAAGAAACGTTTAATGAAAATTTGCAAACAAATTTCTTTGCAAAAATGCGGCATTTTTTTGTGCAAAAGTTGGCTTGAGTAATGTTACACGACCATTATAGTTTTTACGAAAAATTGATAAACAATAGTTGTTTGCAAAAACTAGTCATAATTTTTTACAAAACTTACTAAACATTAGTGCGCTCCATCCTGCTGGAACCATACCTTCGCTGGAACTTGTAGGCTTGCTCGATCAGGATATAATTTTCCCCTAAGTTGGCACGACTTTATTTTGGAGCATTGCTAAATAATAATCCCCATTTATATTTTTGGCAAAAATATGGAGCATAAAAGAACGATTCTTGTTGTGGAGCATTGCCAAATGGAAGGGGAAATCAAGCAGTGAAAGTTTTGGAAGTATTTTTAGGATGGAGGATGTAAACGGAAGATATAAATTGTAGGCTTTTGATGTGTCAAAATTTGAAGTATAATGTTTGGAAAATAGCTGTCAAAACATTTTTAGGTTGACCTTTAACCAAATCATGTCTAAATACTTTACAAGTCGAAGACTTATCTGTATAGACATGCTGTATGATTGTAGTCAATAAAGATTATTATTATTATTATTATTATTATTATTATTATTATTATTATTATTATTATTTAAATTGCCGCCAAGTAAAAAAAGACTAACTATTCATACCCAAACAACAACCCTTTATTATTGCGTATGTTCTTCTTTCCTCCAGTGTGGATTTTCTTTAGACCAGTTTTTTTTAGACACTTGTCTGAAAACAAACATGTTCTAGTTGATAACATTGTTATCTAACATTTCCATCAATTGTTCACAAAAAGATATTTTCCTATCAAAATCGTCTTCCATGAGCTTCTTAGTTTTTACCAATTTGTAGGGATGCATTTTATTTTCTTTTCAACGATCGATGAACGGCTTACATTAAACAAAAGTGACAGTAAACGCATCAGGGTAGGCGTTTGCAAATCTTGAAAAAATCAGTCGTCAAAGCTGACATAACAATAGTATTAAAAAGTAAACACAAAACCATCTAAGTAGCCTTAATAAAAAATCAGACGCCAGGGGATCTTACAGACCCGATACTCCAAATCTGCATAAAAAATTCCTTGAAATTTTGGTAATTAATGATCAAAATTTAATAAGTTATTATAAAAAAATGTTTACGCATTTTCTTAAAAAATTGGTTGCAACTTTTCATGAAATTTTTTACTCGTCGAAAAAGTTTTTATGAAAAATTATATTTTGGTAGGTGGGTAAATACCAAACTGATTGGTTGTCCAAGAAAATCGGATCAGTTTTTTTTGTTTATTTAAATTTTTTTTATTAGCGAATTTTCTTGTACAAAATGTTCTTTTAATCGCGAATTTTCTTATAAATGAATTTTTGAATTTTCTTTGAAGAAACATTTGTAAATTTTTGTATGAAAAATTATTCAATTGATGGAACATTTTTTAAACGACATTCGTCGAAAATAAGTTTATAATGAATTTTCGTGCAAACAAATTATTTTATTTTCAATTTGAATTACAGATTAGGTATATAATTAGAATTTTATGTATTCTTTTAGCAGAATTTTATGTAAAGAATATTTAGCCAAATTTGATGCCTGCTTTCATGAAAAAAAATACATATCTGTCATAAAAAATATGTTTATGAAAATTCACTACCATAACGCACTTGCTGCGTCCAGACTTTTAAATAGTTATTTTTGGCTTTACATACCTAGGAGCTCTCGGCGGACCAACCTGTATAAAGTATTGTAGGAAATGGATTCGGCATAATTTGATATTTTTAATCTACTTTGAATAGGATGACATTTCGCATGTCACAATGAATGATACTTTTATAGATTTGAGGACCGAATACGGGTCATGATCAATTTTAACGTAATCTGCCGTTTCAGAGCATTTATCCTGTCGATGACGCCTGTCATCCCCGAACGTGCCCGGCTTTCGTCACTAGATTTCCACTTATACCACTGTAGTCACATTAAAGCCAAACTTTAACACATGCCCCTCAGTTTGTACAGGTGTTATCGCTGGAGATAAACATCATTTTTATTATGTCACATACAGCAGTTACCACGTAAACACACAAGGTTTTTATGCGTCTACAGCTTAGAATAATAACATAAAAGATTCTGATCAAATTTGGCGAGTGCCTTTCTTTTGTAAGTGGCTTGGATAAGTTTGTTATCCAGGAAAATCGGCCCAGGTTTTCCCGGAAAATGTTGTGTTTTCTTTCTGAAAAAAATTATATCTTCGAAAATGACAAAGTGAGAGCAAACAAATTTGGTACGCGTGTTTGTATTATAAAGAGTGAACCATGTAACAAAATAGGTGTGTGAGTTTAAAAACAAAAAAAGTTATGGGCAGTTAAAGAAAAAAAAAATGGAGTTTTCCTCAAGACTTCGAAGTCGCGATTTCAAAATTGGCAATATTTAGGCAAAGAACCTGAAACACGTACGGACTATGAAAAGAAAATGTTGCAAGAAGAGTGTTCGGCAAACACTTAAGTTTCAGCTTCAACCATCACTGTCCTTCATTTTCGTAAATTTTTATTTAAAAAAAATTCACTAACAGACAGGTATCGATGGTGAGACTTTGCAAAAAATTTTTCAAATGAGCGCGATTTAGGACCCCTAGAACCCTAATCCGGGGTCAGTTTCAATTTATATAATTTATATATATATATATATATATATATATATATATATATATATATATATATATATATATATATATATATATATATATCCGTCTGATAACTCAAAAAATATTTTACCGATTTCAATGAAACTCGGCAAGTGCCTTTGCTTTATTAATGGATTGGATGAGTTCGTTATCCAGGAAAATCGGACGGGGTTTTTTTGAGTTTTCTTTCAAAAAAAATTTTTTTTTCGAAAATAACAAAGCTGTTTTAATAAAATTTACTTTACATGTTGCCTTGGGAGAGACCTTACCACTTACTAAAATTCAACTTTCTAAGTTTATAGAAAATGGAGTAATTAAAAATTATTTTTTTTTCGAAAAAATGTTTTCCTACGAAAACTACAAAGTTAATTTTAATGAAATTTGGTGAATATCTTTCACTGGGAAAGACCTTACTACATACAAAAACAAAACTTTCTAAGTTTATAGAAAATTGAGTTATTCAAATTTGAAACATTTAATAAAAATTCACTAACATAACGCACTTTCTGCGTCCCGAGCTTTTTATAAAAATATTCACAGAAAATTAATTTCCTGATGCTTTGGCTCTAGGTTTGGTTAAGTTTATGGTTTACAAGTCTATAATTTTTAGCTAATTTTCCTAGCAAAAATTCGTTAATGAGAAGACCGCGACTTTTGAATTTTAAAGAATTTTTTTCAAATAAGCGCAAACTAGGCCCCCTTGAATCCATATCCGAGTTTACTTTTAGTTTTTATCTGTTTGTATATATACAAGGTGACGCATTTCTACAGTGAAGCCCAATGTAATTGTTATTATACAAGATACAAGAAAAAATTGTAAAGGTTAATTATGGGGTGCCTTAAGATGCATCTTATAAAAGTACTTGGACAATCACAGGGTGGTCCATAAGTCGTTGGTGATCCCTGCAAGAACACCCCTATATTATTGCATTTTTGCATTTTTTATCGAAATATGATGCAAGTTTGGAAGAAAAAATCGAGACGCATATGTGCGTTTTGGTAGCGAACTTTAATTAAATCCTTCAAATTTCAACAACTCAATTTGCTATTAACCTAAGGTTTGTTGGCTAGGATACCAGTTTGTAAGTTTATTTTCAAAATGTTTTTTTTTTATTTTCAAACAAAAATTTATTTTCATAAAATATGGTACATTATTTCTACTATGTAGGCTATACCGGTAACCAGATTGATGCCTGCTTGCATTAGAGAGACATATTTGCTATTAATTTTTTTTAATGAAAACTAACTTCCATAACGCATTTGCTGCGTCCAGACTTTTCTTACTTGGGAGTACCTGAAACACAAATTTACTTTTATTTGTGCCGGATAATTCATTTTCCTGTACAGTTCTTAACTTTATTATAGAGCCTCGATGGTTCAGTGGTAAGGAGAAACTGAGGGGTACCGGGTTCGGTTCCCCTGTTACTTTTCCAGTACAACTGGTACAATTAGCATCAACCGCGGTTGTGGCATTGTATTTGAGTAAGTTAAATGTCTGCACGTTCGGCCGTTCGGAGGGGGCGTAAAGCCGTCAGTTCCGTGTCCATGCGATGTTGGGCACGTTTATTATCGCCACCCTTTTTACAGAAAGGCAGAGGTTGGGCAAAATTTTTGGGATACTGAGGTGAAACTCCTCTCTGGCGTAGGTGATTGACCATAGTCGCGGCAATAGACCGACGTTAAAGGAAAAGAACATTAAAAAATACTTCATTATGTTATGCGGAACACCTGTATATTGATCATGATGTTTTTGGATTTTCCGCCAACTAAAGTTTAAGCTTATTTAAAACAAAATCATTTATTATATTATGGTGTACTAAAAATAACTGCTACGTCTAATAAGCCAGGAAAAGAGAGATAGATAGAGAGAGAGAGAGAGGGAGAGAGCGGGGGAGGGGGGATTCTTTTGATCGGTCTAATAAGAAACAAATTAATTGATTGTTTTGCTGCCTCTACTTGGTGAAACCGTGCAATATCTAATACAGACGTAGAGGCTTCTTGTCTGGATTCCCAAGGGTTAATTTTCTTCTCTGTGACCGGCTTTGCTGCTTGGTAGCATCACCAAATGAAAAAAATTTAGTTTATTTATTCCTGATAACTTTAAATAAAAACTCGTTGACACGTTATGGCGTTTTGATCAAACAGTTTTTTCTTGTGATGTATGTCGAACACAACAATTTTAATAACATAATAACTAATTAACAATACAAATTACTTTTAAAAATAAGTGTTAGTGTGTGAAATTTATAACACTTTTAACAAATTCGTTTTCACTTTTTGTTAACTTGGGAGGGGTAAATTGTTTTTTCTCACTTGAAATTGTTCCCTAAGCTAGTACTAAAAATAACACTTGCTTGATTTCAGGAAAGCAGCGAATTTTGTATTTTGCCTATTTCTAAAAATGTATTTTTTTAATTTAAGAAAAAAAAAATCACTTGGTATATCCGATCATGACTAAATGGCTGTTCAAACAAGCAAAAAGTAAGGGCGTAGAATTTTTTTTTTTTTGAAAACCGAAAATGAAACTTTTTGTCATCAGGTGCACATATTTTGGCGTCTACTGTGTCCTACTGTAGAAACAATAATCTGGGTAGCTTACACCAAAAGTTATTTTAACTTGTTTAAGAGAAAGCTTTGATACTGATTTATTTTTAAATAATTAAAATGTAGCAGACAAAATACCTATTGAGTTATAGAGTACAAGGTGTGTAAATACACATGAAAAAATAAAGTTAGTTCTCTCGAGGTATCTCGCTAAATATAAATATAAGGGATGCCACCCCCTGTCAAAAATAGTTGTGTACGTTGCTTGTATAAAAAGCAGCAAGTACTTTTTAATAAAAAGAGATGTTAGTGAATCCTGTAAAAAGAACAATTGGTAAATATTTCGTCAAATGAAAAGTAACATTTTTATTAATGACAATAGTAGATTCAATTCTACCCGCTAGGGTGTCTTGCGGGTGAAATTTACTTACAAAAACTTATGTTCTTTAACCTTAGATTGGCAACATAAGATAGGATTGTTGCGTCCCAAATTTTTATTTTTATTTTTTTATACGTGTTTGCATGAGTTTACTGATTTAATTTAATTATCAGTCAATCAGCAATCAAGAATGTATCGATTGAGGAATATTATATTGTTACACTGGAAATTTATAACGAATTAGTTGCGAGTCCTTATTTACATCATTTCAAAAGAACCGCAGAAGCTAGAGCGTCAGCGTCAGGTAACACGAACACTGAACCACTGAACAAGCAGATTCAGCACCGCCGCGCGGTGCGCCGCATCAGTTGGTTCCGGACGAAAGAACAGTTGTTCAGTTCTTCTAGAAAGAACAGTTCAGGAACAGGCTACCCCAAAACCTATTCTTAAGAACCGTTCCGTTATTTTCTTAACAACTCTACTTTGAGCAAAAAAGTTGGTTGCTAAAAATATTCGTGCTCGACAATTTTTCATCGGTAATTTGGTGGATTTTGAATCCCTTGTTTGAAACAGTTTAGACTCGGTAGTGGCAGTAAAGTAATATTGATTACTACGCTTGTTTTAACGTCTAGAGATATTAATAGTACTTAATTATATATTTATCAGGAAAGCTAGTGAATATATAAAGGCAACAACAAAAGGTATTATTAAGGACAAAGTACAATTAGAAATATCTTGTTAAAATTCTAATTAACGATAAAACTTTCAATTACAAATATATCATAAATTAATAAGAAGTTACCTGCTGTTAGCCGATGGTGCAATAGTACTGCTAATGTGGATGCTCTGCGAATTATCTAGCGGATCTGGTTCCATCCCCAAATCATCTTCTGGGATGGCATCTTCATTATTATAAGGACTAGTATCTTTGAACTCAAAGTCTTCTACTTCGTTTTGGGGACTTGCAGCGCCGTTGACACCTCCTGATGCGCCCGAGATTCCAGAAACTGTAGATAAGCCTTTGCCCACTATCTTTCCAAGGCTGCCTAAGATTGATGGAAGGAACATAGCCAACATCACTGATTTGAATAATTGGGCTGCTAGGAAGACAGGAAGAAGAAGCTTTTTCAGTGCGAATGCTAAAAATCCCATTCCAAACCCCGCCATGAATGTTCCACCGCTCTTTTCCGCACTGGTAGCTAAAGATAAAGTTAATTTAGTACGTGTGACTGTTTTAGGAATAAACAAATGTAGAGCCGAAATGGCATAATTTGCTAGAAAATTTATAAGACCGGGTGATTAATGATTTAAAATTATTATTGTTAATTTGAAGTTAATTCGTTTTTTTTTACAATAGTTGGAGATAGGTTGATATAAAATCCCCAACATTGGCAATGTTGGCTGTAGCTCGAGAACTACGGCTTAAACTTAAAAGATACATTATGGTGCGCAAGCGTTCTTAAAAAAAAATTAGCCTCTTCAGTTTTTGAGACGCATCAAACTATATATATATATATATATATATATATATATATATATATATATATATATATATATATATATATATATATATATATATATATATATATAATACAAATACTCAACGGGAATTATCTCAAATTAAGAGTATGAATACAATATAAAATACATAGCATACACTATAAAAATTAACATCGTAAAAGTTATACTAATTACCAAGCAGCGATGCAACGTGTCTCATCTCAGACTCACCACAACACAATATGTCTATTGACTGATGCACGCTGTTATAAATGGAACACGATCTGTAAATCGGTGAGTTAAGCCTAACATTGGTCCTAGGTGGCGGTAGATAAAAGAAGCCGTGTCTTCTAGAGTTGACTGTATGGGTGTGAAAAAGCAGAGTGTGCAACAGTTCAGGACAGACGATCCTACTGTGCAGTAAATTATATATCAGGGAGAGAGCAGAGTAAATACGCCTAGCTTGCAGAGATTCCAATGAGAGCCTCGGCAGTAAATCGGCCTGTGGTGTACCAGTAGCGGGATACACCCGATCCGCTCTGTATGCAAGGAACTTTACAAATCTCCGTTGAACACCCTCAAGAGCCCCTATATGGACGTCATACAGAGGAGACCACACTACACAGGCATATTCCCGATGCGGCCGCACATAGGCACCGAACAGGAGCCTTAAAATGTCTGCATTATGAAAGGAACCTGAATTGCGAATAAGAAGTCCAAGTGTCTTCGATGGCCTAGCAATAGCATGTTCATAGTTCTCCACGAATGAGAGTTTCGAGTCTAAGACGACACCCAAGTCTTTAAAGGTTGCAGGTCTTAGAAGAGGCTGTCCATCTATGGAGTATGAGAACTCGATTACACGGCGGTTGAGCGTATAAGACTTTACAACACATTTTTTAATATTCAGTGGGAGGTTGTTAATGGAGCACCAGTGTTGAACTCTACGCAAACATCTCTCAAGCACCGAACAATCGCAGAGACCAGCAACGGATGAGATGATTTTTACATTACAGATTGAACAGCAGGGGCCCCAGAACAGATCCCTGAGGAACACCTGATTCAGCCAAGACCTCCACGGACTGACACCCATGATAGTGGACAACACTAACTCGATCACGAAGATATGATTCCATTAACTTCAGCAAGTTCGGTGAGAAATCCATGTTATCCAGTTTCCTCAAAAGAATATCGTGATTTAATCTATCAAAGGCCCTGGAGAGGTCCAGGTAGATAACATCCATCTGCGACCCATTGTCCATGGCAAAAGATATATATTCAGTTATGCTGATTAAGTTAGTGGTCGTGGAGCGGCCCCTCACGAAGCCATGCTGAGCGCTGCTAATCACATTTTTTACGGCAAACGAAATTATCTCATGCAGGACAATCTCGAACACTTTCGCAAAGTAGTCCATTATAGCAATATATATATATATATATATATATATATATATATATATATATATATATATATATATATATATATATATATATATATATATATATATATATATATATATATATATATATATATATATATATATATATATATATATATATATATATATATATATATATATATATATATATATATATATATATATATATATATATATATATATATATATTGTTACGTTCTTCGGGGTTCTGGATTTGTTTACTAAACAAAACACAGCTTTTCAAACTACTAATTTATTATTACCAACTATTTTCCAACACCAGTGCCAACTAAAATATATCTCTTCTCTATTATTAAATTCCACTATCCCCTTCTATGATGGCTTCCTATACCACAACACTTACTGTTAATTCGCTTTATACTCTATGAACACTTTTTCGCCACCTTATTAAATACTAAACTAACTTATTCTAGACGTTCCACACTTTTCTAAACTATTCTACACCTGTCACCTCTGGTCTATTCCAGAAATGTCATTCCAGAGTGTTCGTTGTGACACTGCCCCCCTCTTATATTCGATCGAATTCTGACATTTCTTGGTATGGTGTAAATCTGTGCATATGGACCACCTTCATCTTGCTCTTCGGGCTCCTCTGAATGCGATATACAACGTCATTGATCCTTTTGACCACCTTATAAGGACCTTCCTATAATTTCTGTAGTTTCGGTAACCGTCCCTTGCGTCGTACTGGATTGTAGAACCACACACGATCTCCTTTAAAACCAGCTGAATTAGCTCGCACGTCATGACGGGTCTTCATGCGGTCGCTTTCTACTCGTATATGCATTCCGACAGCAGATTGGATGGTTTTCCTTCTCGTCAATATGTCGGGGTTTCGTTAAAGCGAAGTTTTTAGGTGGTACTGGTTCTTTCGGGTAGTTGCTGTTGTTCTGATGTTTCTATTTGCACAAATATCTCGGCGGACCCTATTCATTCTTTCGACATCGGCTCTGTTCCAATAAATCTGTTTACTGGCCTTTGTCTAGGTTGGCTTCACATATCTCTTTCTGGCTTCTTATTTAGTTTCTTCATATCTTTTTTTCATTTCCTCTCTTGTCTCTTCGTCTCTTTTCCTCATTTATTCTTTGGCTTCTTCGCCTCCTTTTCTCATCTCTTCATTTCTTTTTCTGGCATCTTCTTTCTTTTCTTTAATCAATTCCAATAGCTGGGCGTCCATTTTGGCTATTGCGCTACGTGTCTTAATCATAAACGTACTTAAAGCTGGTAAACAGTTTATTCTGTTTCAAGAACACACCCAGTTATGACTTACCGCTAACACTGTTCTTCCAGAGTTTCTAGAAGTTTTCACGTTGTTCAACGAATATTCTGGAAAATATTTCCACTTGCAGCTTGAAAATCCCACTTCTAACACCAGTTGCTACGTTCTTCGGGGTTCTAGATTTGTTTACTAACAAAACACAGCTTTCCAAACTACTAATTTATTATTACCAACTATTTTCCAACACCAGTGCCAACTAAAATATTTCTCTACTCTATTATTAAGTGTTCATATAATTATATTCCACTATCGCCTTCTATGATCCCTTCCTATACCACAACACTTACTGTTAATTCGCTTTATACTCTATGATCACTTTTTCACCACCTTATTAAATACTGAACTAACTTATTCTGTGCACCGCTCGTCTATTTATACTTGTCTATAGAGATTCTACACGTTTTACACAATTCTAAACTATTATACACCTGTGTTCGTTGTGACAATATATACAATTGGTATGACTGATTTACCTAAATTTCCATATGATAACACTTTTGGTTTATATGATTTAAATCATATATTCTTCAACTGTCACAACCATCACAACACTATGTCCAATTCTATCATATGTCCACCCAATGCCGAGCAAAATGTACCAGTTAATATGACAACATTATTAAATACTCAAGATAAAATATACACGGATATAGTTACATTTATTTACGATGCAAAAATATTCCATCTCCCCTTTTTTGTCTTATAAATAACATTACCTGTGGCTAATGAACTTGTCTGAAGCCATACAAAACCTGTTTTTCACACACGCACGGAGATATACACACACACACACATACGCGGGTGCCTGCACACACACACACACATAACTATATCAAGTTAGTTTTATGTAATATATTCCTCTTGAACCATTACCTACAATATCATTTACAGAATTTCGCATATTAGACACTCAAGATTCTATTTCAGCTCAGAATATAACCAACTAAATTTCTTATGCCGTTGTCCAAGTTTTCGAACTTCGAAATTCTAAAATATTTAATCACATACTGTCCATAACTTATTTGAGGCACGTAAAGGTCTAGCTATTTCCTTTCTCGCTAATTAGTGAGAAACTTATTTTATTTGACAGCCCTTTGATAGGTATAGTAGAGCTAACTAAGTCAGCATATTGCATTGAAATGTGCATTAGCCTGAGATCTTAGCGATAATTTAGTTATGTTACAAAAGGCTCTAGTTGAATCTCAACTAGGAAGTGGAGCATAAGTTTTAATTGAGCTTTGGATCTCTCAAAGGTAAGACAAACGCATAAAATTATGGTTTTTCAGATTGTTAGGAATTAATAAAATACTTCTGTCGATTTTTGTTGTCTGTTAGTTGTTGTCCCTATTTTACCTGACGTTTCTAAAACTGCGGCAAATACTTCAACAGCAAATTTAAATTTAAAAAATTACAAATAAACCCCCAGTCTGTGTCAAGTTAGTAGCAGTTTGATGCCGAGACCCCAATCTGCTTACTTCCCAGGTCACACTATGGACGGATGGTCTCTAAGATCTAAGACTTGCTACCTAGAAGTCTATCTTAGAGCTAACCTTGTGATAAAGCATTGTTTGCATCTAAATATTAGGAAACTGGTTGCTTGTAATTAAATTATTACTTTCGTATCAAATAGCAAAATACAAATAGAATAAATGAATTGTAAAATATTTTCACCATGGCATATTTTTAAGCAGTTTATTTTTAAACTTGTGTATTTCGTATTTATCATCTTATCGCTCTTGATAGGGCCGATGAAATTCCAATCGACAGTAAGATTTTTACGTGCTCCCCGACCCATACAAAAGGCGAGGCTTTCCGGCAAGACCGCAAGAGTGAACTGTCGCCAACCCTTCCGAGTCCGTACTGATTTCTCTTTCCGTCAGATCTCTCCAGGCTGGGCTTAATTAGTTTAACAGAATTATTTTTATAGGTGATAAATTGTCAGTTTGAATAAATATTTCGGGTTGATTTTTGTTTAAATATCATACGACTCCGTCAGATTTCAGAAATCGATATATTTTCGCATTTTCCTACCTACCGCCGTACCTTAGGATAGTCCTGCATTTTACATTATCCGTGGGAACGCTGCGGATTCACAACTCATGTAAATAATCAAGATATTTCAATCTTAGATTGATCCTGATAGAGGAGCTAAAGATTCACAGCGTATCTAGGTCACTGTAAGGAACACGTACATTCCAAATAAACTCCATGAAGATTGTTTAGACCTAAACTTTCCGCCCAATATGTTATAAACTCCTGTGTTATATTCGCGAGGACATCGAGGATTCACAGGTCGCTAAAGTAATCAAGATATTTATGTCCTCGTTTGACACTAGTGGGGGTTCTGAGGTGTCAGAGTCCGCATGGGCCTTCCAAAAATTTATTTCCCGCCTTCCTCTCTCAAACTCTCCATTTTTTGTGTCCGTTGTTTTGACTGAGAGCTTGGTAATAACACCCTTGCATTGGCTTTCGCTGTGTTTGTTACCTGTTGTAACCTAGCTTATGTAAACCGACGCCCGTACCGCATGTACTCTGTCGCTACCTAATGTGTATCTGAATTAACCGTTACCTCAAACATAAACGATGACCGTGCACTTCATCAAACGCCAGATCTAACTTTTGCTTAGATGTCCAAGTATTACTCATGATATTAACAACCCACACCACTTGTTTATAGTCTGTAATTTTAGGGTTGGGAAAACAACAATAGTACTTAATTCCTCTTTAACCTTGATTCGTAACTACAACATCTGCTAGACCTTTTAAGAACACAGAAGTAGTCAGGTCCCACCGAGTCAGCGATTGAAGACCGCTTACTTAGGGGTTACTAATCTTTGGGTGAGTTAAACGTCAAAATGGGGTTGACATCTTTGGGTGAGTTGAATAAAAAGGCTTTTTCTTTCCAAACAAATGTTTAATCTTTTAGTCTCTCTGGCATCACCTAAAGACTACCGAACCCTTCTCCACAGAGTTACCCAGGTACCTTGACCATTACATTGGTCACAGTTTCGTAAAGAGTTTTCAAGCCTCCCCAGTGAGGAGTAAACCTTCTTTACTCAGGCGTCCAAGATCCTTCTACTAAAACCTTCAATCCGTTTAAGCGAAAAGCGGTCTGCGAGTAAAGACCTCGTCCCAACTTAACCTAATCCGAGATTTCTTTATTGTTTTCTATACCCTAGAAAATGACTTCAAAGTGGAACTCGAAACGTCGAGATATAAATTGTTTTGGACGAGGTTCAACCTGAGAACCTAGTATTTCTCATATATTTTCACGATTAGTAATTAATTGTTGTGTGGTTTGACAAGGTTCGTTATACAGATGATTTTTTTTTGCTGTTAAGTTTTGCAACCAGTTAACAAAGAGATCTCTCAAATCAGGTAGCATGAGTCCTCGCCTCCCGTTTAACAATTTGGGGGTTGCGATACTCGAAGACGGCTGAATGTAGACGTGAAGTTTCCACGTGTCAGGATGTCCTTTTTTAATTTAAAAATTTGGGAATTTGGGGATTTCACTGTTCTACACAGTATAAAAACTAAATGTCTTAAAGCGGTAAAACCGAGTACAGAAAAAAAATTAACCGCGGAGCCAAATAAAAAGTCTCCAGTTCTGTATTTAAAATGTGTCACTTCAGTAGAAGTAGGCGACTCAACATTGGTGCTATTTGACCTAATAACTAGTACTGCATCTACATTTCTGATTCCATCGACCAAGTTTAAAGGGTGGATTTATTTCCTTGACCATACATATAATTTAATAGAAAATAACTGTTTTACGCTTAAAAATAATAAAATTACATGAGTTTTGTCGATTTTCATTGTAAATATTGAAACAAACCCGCTTCCGGGTGTCAGAGTTTGACTACAACTGTTCAGAGAGATTTTGTACGAGTTTGTCTTATCTTAAAGGGCTTATTTTATCAAATTGACGAGTCTATTAACCCGTTAATTTTTAACATATGCGAAGTAGGACAAAACTGGGACGGCGGGTTAAACGGGGACGTTGCGTAAAATCGTTTTTAGTGCTGCCATCTAGCTGTGTCATTTGTACTACTCGAGTATATTCAATTGCATCAGTGGAAACTGTTTTGACATCGAACCAGTTGGTCGTTGAACTTCCAGGGGCTTTTTTAGTTTTTAACCATGCATTTAGTGAATTTGAGTTAGAATCTTTTGTGTGTATATTCCTTTAGTTTCGACGACAACTTTTAGGTAGGTAAACCATTGTCATTAGTAGTTTATAGTGAGTATTTTTATGTAGTAATGGTTTCTACAACGTATAGTTAGTTCTGTCGACGCCATGTTTTTTCTTACTATGCAATGTGGGGTAATACCGGAACATATACCAGGACTTCGCGGTTTTACCCAAAGGTATCTTGTTGGAAACAGTGCACTGCTAAATATTTGTAAAGAAATAAAAAATTGCATTGTTATGATTAAAATAAAGTCTCGGTGCTTCTTTTCAGCATTTACATGTATGCTATTTTTACCTAATGTACGCTGAAAATTTAAATATTCAGTTTTTGCGTTGTTATTTTTTTCAGTTTGACTCTTTGTTGCAGATATGCCTCGCAACTATGTGTTAACTGATCTGGTCACAGGAAAGTGTGGCCGCAGCTATATCTGAGGTTTTGTATGGGCTACAGGAAAGCGTTTGCATCTTTCAGTATTCCGCAATTCACCCTAGAAGATAGGGTAATAAGAGCACGCCGGAAAAACATTTCTGACGAGTGTGCAGCAGAAAAACGATTAGGCCGTTTTTATACAGTATTTTCTGAGGTCCAAAAAAGAGAAATCGTTGAACATGTCCTCTTTTTAGAAGAACGATAATTTGGCTTAACACTACATGATCTGCATAAATTAGCATTTGATGTAGCAGAAAAAAACTGTATTCCACACATTTTCAACAAAGAATGGACACTGACAGGAAACGAATGGATGTACAACTTCCTTCGAATGCATTCTCAGCTTTCTTTAAGAGGCCCTGGGAAGACATATCTTGCGCGCGCAAGAGGGTGCAATATAGTTGCAGTAGGGAAGTTTCATGAATTACTAGAGTCAATTTATGAAAAGCATAATATGCCACCCAACGTTGACGAGAGGGGAATATTAACTGTTCCGAACAAACCTTCAAAAGTCCTATCCACGCGTGGAAAAGAACAGGTGGGCTGCTTGTCCTCGGCAGAACGAGGAGCTCTAGTCACAGTTTAAATGTGTATGAAGGCAGCTGGTAATTTCGTAGCACCCATGTTTGTGTTTCCTCCAAAAAGAAAGAACCCCATGCTGATGGATGACTCACCACCAGAATCATCTTTATACTTTCATCAGAGTGGCTGGATTGATGTAGAATCATTGATTGCTTGGTTTCAACGGTTTGTGACCTACGCTATCATGCCTCTAATACAAAGAGTTGAGGACTTATAAACATGGCGAGAGAATATCACGTAATTTTATTGTTTCACTCCACATACAACCCACTGTCTTCAGCCACTGAATCTGTCGTTCATTGCACCTCAGCACATATTATAAATAGGAATTTCATAAATGAAAGATCATCGTGGCAGAGCAATCACAATCTATCAAGTGGCAAAACTGTTCTCAGCAGCATACACTAGAGCTGATATTATGTAGACTATCATTAAAGGGTTTGAAAAATCTGAAATACATCCTTTTAATAGGGATATCCTTACTGACCATTGGCATGCATCTGCAGACACAACAGACCTAAACCTACCGCTTCTCTTACTGAGTTGATCGTAAAGAAAATCATTGCTCCATTTAAAAAAACAATGAACCACCAGCTGACTTCCAAGATTGATACACCCCCTATCAGCACAGACCAATGTAATCCAGTATAAACCTCAACGATAAACATTTATTTGGATCCACAGCCTTCTACGTCAGCAGGGTCCTCATCATTTTCCATTTCACCAAGAATGATAATGCCCCTTAATCAAGAGTTTATTAGGAAACCTCACACGAAAACCGGAAGGAAAAAGGGAAAAACTGTAATTATTACCTCAATCCCTTACAAAACGGAACTAGAAAAGGAAGAAGAAAAAATATAAGCCAAATAAAAAAATAAAAACCTGAAAAGAAATGTAATGGAGACTAGTGATGTAAATAACCAAGGAAATAAAGAAAAAGGAAAAAAGAAAAACATAAAAAACAGCCAAAACAAAGCAAGTGCGACTTCACAAGTTCAAGACAAAAACAAGGCGAAGGGAATGCCAAGGAGATACAGGAAAGGAGAAAAAGGAGATTAATGTAAAACCTCAACCAAAGAAGAAAAAAAAGTGTTATGGCACAACGGAATCAACCTCAGAAGAGGAAGAAGATGATGAGGCTTGTATGTTTTGAAATGAACTTTGCACAATATCCAAAGCAAAGGACGGTTGGATTCGGTGTAATATATGTGGTAATTGAGCCCACGAAGATTGTTCAAATGCGGAAGAAGATGATGATTCATTTACCTATGACTTGTCTTCAGAAGCATAATGTTTATTTAGATCAAAATCGATTTATTTCAACAAGTGATATTTAGTTTCAATATTATTCGGTATCTTCAATAGGCATTATACGTGTTATAAATACCACGACCCTTACTTAAACAGTTAAAATAAAGTTGTTTTGAAAATTTCAGTTTTCTTTCAATGTAATTAAATGAGGTCCCGATTTTACCCAACCCGTGGAGCAAAACCAGGTATTTGCAGATTTTTTTTGAATTCCTCTAGACCCTAAATGAAATGTGTGGTAACCGTTCTCAATATGTTTTTCGTAAGGTAACACCATCTGGTGCTCAAGTCATGTATATTTGAGAATTTATTGTTTTAGTAAAAAAAAAATTATCTATGATCAAACATTAGCGTCCCGATTTTGTCCGAGTTTCCTCATGCCGGGTAATTTTATAACATCTTAAAATGACTTACCTGGGAATAAAAACCGCGCCGTTTGCGGAACGTTTACAGCCAGAACATGCGTTTCCGTAAACTGCTTCAGCTTCCGTCTTGCATACTCTTCAACACTCTCTAAACTTCTTGGACTTGCACAACTGTTTTTACTTACACTATCTAAAGAAGAAGTAGCTGTCCTTTCTAGACCGAAACCAGGTATAATATTAAATGTGTCTACACTAAGCACTCGATCTACATATTTTTTTAGTTCTCGATCTATCACACCTTCTTCTCCTGAAAACTCTGTGTTGTTTGTCGAACATGATTTCACTGCTGAAGCACACCACAGAATACACAACAAGTTTATTGGCACAAACTGACTCCTTCGGTGTCTCCATTTTTTATCCATTTTGGGGTGAAGATGCCATTTGATCTGAAATCAAAGAAAAAATTCAAATAAAATTTGTGCTGAAAAATTAAAGCATTCTGTCAAAAATGGGGAAAGGAGAGATGAAAATGTTATGAAAGAAACCACATATTTAGTTTTTTAGCCTATTTGGTTATCGTCATAATCAAACAATGTGTTCTACTATCAGGCGTGAGCTTGTGCTTCTAACAGATACAATATAAAGATAAGCTCCCAATAAAATATAATCTTGTCGTGTTAGGTTTAATATATAGTCGTTCAGAAAAAACCTTTGTCGCCTGGTTAACTTATTGCTCTTATAATTTTTACTAACCGTAGTGTAGGGAAGGATATCGAAAAATACTTGGCCTACAATAGAAAACACGAAAAGTTAAATTAATTTCAAATATTCCTTCCAATGCCCAGTTTCACAAAGCTGGATTAAATATTTAACGACCGGTTAGGCAATCAAGGCTTCAGACGACCAATCACAGACTATGATTCGGGTGGTGGCCATGACAACCAAATATTTTAGAGCTATGATTTGTTGTATTAAGTCTATATTAACTAACCGGCCGTTAAATGCTTAATCGAGCTTTGTGAAACTGTGCATAAGATTCACATATTTATCAGAAAGTTATAAAGCAACTCTGAACAATTAGAAACATTTTTTATACTGGTCTTCAATCTTATCCTTAGTGGCACATACAAGCCGGTCCAACAATGTTTTCAGGTTCAATATCTCCTTTATTATTCAATAATAGAGAAAAAATTGGAACAAAAGATGCAGGTACTAACGATAGCTACAAACTAAAATAATTTTTGCATATACAGGATTTTGCATAAGTTAGATACAACCTAAACTTCACTTTTTAGTTAATTTTCAGAAAAAAAAACTAATGAGGAGATCCCGACTTTTGAATTTTAAAAAATTTTCTTCAAATGAGCGCTAATTAGACACCCCAGAACACATATGCGGGGTCAGTTTTTTTACATGTTTATATATATATATATATATATATATATATATATATATATATATATATATATATATATATATATATATATATATATATATATATATATATATATATATATATATATATATATAGATATCTATATATATCACACCGATAACTCAATAAATAATGGGCCGATTTTTATTAAATTTGGTGAATACCTCTCTTTTGCAAATGGTTTGGATAAGTTCGTTATCCAGGAAAATCGGCCGTTTTCCCGGAAAATTTCGTGTATTCTTTCAAAAAATATATATATCTCCGGAATTAACAAAGTAAGGGCAACTAAATTTGTTACGCGATTTAAAATGTCAAAATTGGCAAAATTTAGGCAAAGAACTTGAATCTAATACGGGCTATGGAAATAAAATGTCCTAAGAAAAATGTTTTACAAACCCTGAAGTCTTAGTTTCAACCATCATTGGCCTTCATTTTACTAAAATATTTCCAGAAAATTCATTTCGAATAGACCCTTTCTCTGATACTTGGCAGTAGCCTTGGCTATAGAGTTTATCGTTTAATGGTAAATAATTTTTGTCGAATTTTCGTAAAAAATCAATAAAGCTCAATATATCCGTTATTATACAAGATATGAAAAAAATTGTATATATTAATTATAGGGTGTCTTGAGCTACATCTTAAAAAACTATTTCTACAATCACAGGCTGGCCGATAAGTCGTTGGTAATACAAATTTTCTCTTTTTTTTTAGTGAATTTTCTTAAAAAAAATCACTAATGAGGAGATCCCGACTTTTGAATTTTGAAAAAATTTCTTCAAATGAGCGCTAATTAGGCCCCCCAGAACACATATCCGGGGTCAGTTTCAATTTTTATATGTATATATATATATATATATATATATATATATATATATATATATATATATATATATATATATATATATATATATATATATATATATATATATATATATATATATATATATATATATATATATATATATGTATCTCACCGATAACTCAAAAAATACTGGGCCGATTTTAATTAAATTTGGTGAATAAATTCCTTTTGCAAATGGCTTGGATAAGTTCGTTAGCCAGGAAAATCTGACCAGGTTTTCCCGAAAAATTTTGTGTTTTCTTTCGAAAAAAATTTGAATCTCCGGAATTAACAAAGTAAGGGCAACCAAATTTGCTACGCGGGTTTATAGGTAAGTTACCTACCAAAATTTAGCTATGTAGGTCGAAAGACAAAAAAGTTATAGGCATTTAAAGAAAAATAAATTGGCGTTTTCCTCAAAACGTCAAAGTTGCGATTTAAAACGTCAAAATCGGCAACATTTAGGCAAATAACTTGAATCTAATACGGGCTATGGAAATCAAATATCTCAAAAAGGTCGTTTTACAAACCCTGAAGTCTTAGATTCAACCGTCATTGTCCTTCATTTTACTAAAATGTTTCCAGAAAATTCATTTCAAATAGACCCTTTCTCTGATGCTTGGCAGTAGTCTTAGCTATAGAGTTTATCGTTTAATGGTATATAATTTTTGTCGATTTTTCGTAAAAAATCAATAAAGCTCAATATATCCGTTATTATACAAGATATGAAAAAAAAAATTATATATTAATTATAGGTTGTCTTAAGCTACATCTTAAAATATTTCTACAATCACAGGCTAGCCCATAAGTCGTTGGTGATGCAAATTTTCTTTTTTTTTAATCAAACACGCCTTATGTTATTTCATTTTTGCATTTTCCATCGAAATATAATGCATGTTTGTAAGAAAAGAAATTCTGGATGCAGCAAGTGCCTTATGGTAGCGAATTTTGATCGAATGCTTTATATTTGAATAGCCCAATTTGCTATTAACCTATAAAGTTGACCAAGAAACGAGTTTTTCCGGGAACACTTTAAGTTTACTTTTGGAAATTTTTGTACATTTTCACACAATAACGTTATTTTTATGAAACATGGCACATTGTTTTTACTATATAGGTTATACTGGTAACCAAAATTGATGCCTCCTTTCTTAAAAAGAAAACACACATATTTGCAATAAAAACATTTTTATGAAAATTCACTACCATAACGCACTTGCTGCGTCCAGAGTTTTTTAATCAAACACGCCTTATGTTATTGCATTTTCCATCGAAATATAATGCATGTTTGTAAGAAAAGAAATTCTGGACACAGCAAGTGCGTAATGGTAGAGAATTTTGAACAAATGCTCCATATTTGAATGGCTTAAATTGCTATTAACCTATAAGGTTGACCAAGAAACGAGTTTTTTTGGGGAACACTTTAAGTTTACTTTCGGTAATGTTTGGTCATTTTCAAGCAATAAAGTTATTTTGATGAAACATGGCACATTGTTTTTACTATATAGGTTATACTGGTAACCAAATTTGATGCCTGCTTTGTTTAAAAAAACATACATATTTGCTATTAAAAACTTTTTTTTTTAATTGAACACGCCTTATATTATTTCATTTTCGCATTTTCCATCGGAATATAATGCATGTTTGTAAGAAAAGAAATTCTATGGTAGTGAATTTTCATTAAATGCTTTAAATTTGAAAAGTTCGATTTTCCATTAACCTGTAAGGTTTTTTGTCCGCGAAACCAGTTTTGTAAGTTTTTCTGAAATAGTAAAACGAGGTCGGAATAAGTACTAAGTTTTGAGAAGTAGTAACGGTAAATCTTAATATAATTCTTTATATGCCCCAACAGACGATTAGTCATCAAACTAAGAGGAGTCTACATAGGAAACTGGATACAGGTGTTTCAAAAATAATACACTAATTCGTTCCCATATATAAATGTACCTATTTTCTTAAAAAGAACACCCACTATTTAACTAAATACTGGTTTTCGGTATAGCAAATACTTCATAAAACTGAAAGAACATTTGTTGATGTATTGAAATGGATTATAATATACAGGCTGTTCTATTTAAATTTCTCGAGAAAACTTGACTCTAGTTTTTTTACTTACCCCGTGCACCATTTTTAAGGAATCCTTTTGTATTGATTGAAGTTAAAAGACGAACACTTTTTCATATTTTTGGCATGATAAAGTGTTGCATGCTGAAATAATAATGAAGATACAGACCGTTAAATGTGCCTCTGCTGTTAGTAAAGTGGCCATAACTTTTGAACGACTCTGTATAGACCACAAAAGCTATACACTGGATGAATCGACAAAGCAAGAGAAATTCAAGAATGAAACAAAATACAGGGTGTACCATTTAAAAAGAAAGAAAGTTTGGGTTGTATCTAACTTATGCAAAACCCTGTATATGCGAAAATAATTTAGTTTGGAGCTGAGGTTAGTATCTGCAACATTTGTTCCAACATTTTTTATCATCGCATAATAAAGGAGATATTGAATTGACATGCACTGCTGGACCAGCCTGTATATTACGCTGTTACTTGTCGAAAATCGTTGCCTTGTCTAATGTGTTTGAGCTTAGGAAAAAAAACAGTTCGAAAGTGCTAAATTCGGGAAACATGGCAGGTGATGAACCGTTTCGAAACCAATTTTATTAATACTTTGTAGTGTTATCGATGATTTGTGAGCAGGAGCGTAGTCTTGCAGAAAGAGCACACCTTTGACTAGTTTTACACTACGTCTATCTGCAATCTTTTCGTGTAGCTTACTTAGCAACCCGTTATAGTCTTGCCCTCTTGACAGTTTCTCCGTGTTCTAGAAACTCTAGCAGAATTATCATATCTTTGTTTCAGACAAGTGAAGCAAGGACCTTGCCAGGCGGCTTTAAACACCGACTTTTTTGGGACGTATAGAACGTAAATACTTTTAGTGTTTTGACTTTTTAATTTGTATCTATATAAATAATGAGTACAATATGGAGAACTCAATTCATCACAATACAGCTTTTAGACCTGACGATCGTTTCGCCAGCAAAGTTAAAGATAGATGTATAAACTAAGCAAGTAAAGACTAGAACCACTATTTATATGTTAGCTGCCAAGCTCACAACATGTATTTACCTAGATGTCAATTTATGACCTACAGAAAATCACCAATTTATGCTAGTTGCTTTTATTTTAACACGCTTCCTAATGCTAATACATAGGGCGCCGTTAAAAATACACGAATGTTTTTAGTTGACAACTGCTTCTATATCAAGGAACTTACCGATCGATGTACGGGTTGGGATGGGTAGTAGTGGTAATGATGAAATAGCTAGGTTTGTACCGACATTAATGTTTATTCATGTTACGTAGTCTTTTGGTAGGTATTTTTATTTTTGTTTTTGTTGTTTGTTTTATATGGATATGTGATGTTTTCTTATAGTTGTTTTGTATATATTTTAGGTTTACTTTTTATGTTTATCTGGCTTATTGTATAGTGACGTGCCTTTAATATATGATGTACTAAATCTAAGGCTTATAAACGTATCTGTCTATCTATCTATATATGATCGGTCCATTAATTAAGGTATTGTGGTGATTCACAAAATAGAACGTACCTGCCAAATTTATGACTTTTCTTTTGTTAATCTCTTGGGTAAGTTCGTTACCGAAGACGAACAAAGCGTTGCTTTCAACAAACCAACAAAAATCCTAAAGGAGTATGTATTTTCAAAACCTAATTATTCTGTTATTCTTTTATTTGAAATACTTAAATGAAAATTAGCTACTATAACCAACTTGTTGCATCCAGGGTATCCCGTGGAGTGGGAGCTGATTAAAATAGTTCTTACAAGCAATGGGGGATTTTTTTTTTCTAATGATATATCTCTTTTACGAGTATTACAATAAATATGTGACAAGAACCCTAGATATAATTTTAATGAATGTTCTTCAAAAAAAATTCACTAATGAGGAGATCCCGACTTTTGAATTTTGAAAATGGTTTTTTATATGAACGCGAACTACGCCCCCTAAAACCCATATCCAGGGTCAGTTTCAATTTTTATATGTTTATATATATATAGATATATATATATATATATATATATATATATATATATATATATATATATATATATATATATATATATATATAAACATATATATATATATATATATATATATATATATATATATATATATATATATATATATATATATATATCACACCGATAACTCAAAAAAAATGAGCCGATTTTGGTCAAATTTGGTACATACCTTCCTTTTGCAAGTTAGTCAGGAAAGTCAGCCCAGGTTTTCCCGAAAAATCTTGTGTTTTCTTTCGAATAAAATTTATATCTCTGGAAATAACAAAGTAAGGGCAACTAAATTTGGTATGCTGGTTTCTGCCATAAAGAGTATTCTATGTTTTACATTACTTATTGCATGTTTGAAAAAAAATCGAGACGCAGTAAGTGCGTTTTAGTAGCGAATTTTCATTAAATGCTTCGAAATTCAATAACTCGTGTGTGTGTGTTGTCGTGGTTCATGGCTACGGTCGTCAGACCATACGCAATTTTTTTTCGGCTTCTTGGTTTGGATCCCACCTGTATACTACTTTAGACAATTCAATTTGCTATTAACCTAAGGTTCGTCGGCTAGGAAACGAGTTTTCGCGGAAATATTGTAAGTTTTTTTCGGAAAATTTTTGTGCATTTTCAAGCAAGTTATTTTGATAAAATATGGTACATTGTTTCTACTATATAGGTTATACTGGTGACCAAATTGATGCCTGCTTGCATTGAAGAGACATATTTGCTATTAAAAACATTTTTATGAAAATTCACTTCCATAACGCACTTGCTGCGTCCAGACTTTTTTGTTCTTGTGTGGAGGTCATTTAATTTTTGAGGTCAGTAGTGTGGCATTAAAAGTCGTTTCATCTTATAGTTCTACAAATGCCTTCGGAAACTACTTATTTTTGTATTCAGTTTATAGTTTTCCAAGATGACTATGCGTTGCTGTCATATGACATCATCCCCATTGAACGGGTTACTATTATTTATAAATGTGCACACTGTACCGAACTGTGTCTAGTCTTTTGATTAGAATAATAAATATTTTCATGGCTTCCTATCTCAGCACCACATTAAAAATGTTTCTTTTGTATTTTTCGAACGCATTGGAGAGAACTACACATATATTTGAAAATGCAAAACAAACGTCACCAATTAAGACCAGACACACGTTTCATATGTTCATTGTAAGTAATCTGTCTTTTGTCTATCACTTCGAAAGTCTTCAATATATAAACACTGGTAGCAAGACTGTTAAATTGCATATTTGGTTAACTTTGGCTTTTGTGCTTAAAATTTATGGTGTAGTTCGTAGAACCCTGATTCTTACATTTTCATTATAATAAAAGAACAATGAAGCTCTAGTCTGAGCTAGAACGAATTTTGAATTAGATTTCCGAGTTTGACACGTACCTATGCATGTATACAGGGTTAACCACAGGAAACGGCTTCGATTGATTATAGGGAAACGATCATCTGGAAAAATCTCAACATTTCGAGCTGCACTAACGCAATTAGGAGATACTCGGCTTATATATTTCCAGAATAGTGATATTTCCGGTTATACTGGAAGTAGATGTCAACTTCCTTGTTGGAAATTGGACAATCAGCATATTGTAGCGTTTTGAGATCCCGCGTAAAATTCTAAAGAGTTTTTGTTCATTGGCCATATACTTAAATCTTGTTCTTCTTGAGATATTCGAACTTTCATGTCGAATTTGACGTTTTCAGACAGCAGTATATCGATATTTTTCTCTCCTAGAGACGACAGAATTATTCACTTTGGATTGCTTCCCTTGTATATGAGGACGTAGTCTAACATTCTTTGAATGAAACTATTGAATTTATTGATACAAAGTGTTCGAAAAAGAAACCAAAATTAAGATGAAAAAATTACTGAAACTTGAGTTTTACAAATGGAAAGCCCACATTTTGATTATTATAAAAGGGAGGACAATTTTTCTATGAGATTGTGTATTCAAAAACTTTTTTTTTCGTAGTCGGTAAGTTTAGCTATTCCTCTTGTCTAAAACTGAAATAAACCCTATCAGATTTGAAACTGTTTGTGTGTTTTGTAATATCACCTGAATTGTAACTCCTTTAATGTTAGGTTGGTATTAAAACTAGATAAGGAAAAATAGTAAAATATTATCTCGCACGTTAGGTACGTGATGAAGTTAATGTGGGTAATAAACTTACCCGTTTTCACAGTTTTGTGAACATCATGCTCATAAGCATTAATTTACATAACTTTACAAAGCTTTAATTAGATATCTTTAATAATGGTTTTACGACGTTAACTAAAATTACGTAAAACAGAATCTCAAAATGCAAACATTCCTACAAATTGACTATCACCACACACTTTGCATATTCCCATTATTTTGCAATTTGTTGCAAAATTTTGCGCTCCTGGGCACTTCAAGTCTTACACAGGATTAGTAAACAGACACTTATATAACCTGAGATATTCGTTATCAAAAGCAAGTTTTGGCAAAATTTTTGGACACCCTTTTTGCCACACACTGACCTTTTTCAATTTTTTATTAACGGATCAACTTCGTTGCTTTTTACGAAAATTCTCTACCACAACGTATTTGCTGCACCCAGGCCCTCTTCATCGATTATTTACTGTTGCTGTGTCCATATATTTTTAAATGACAAAATATTGTAGATCTCTATGTGAGACTGACAACGCAACATCAAGTTCATTTTTAGAAAAATATTTTACACAAATGAAATGTGGTAACAATTTAAACATGATATGAAAATCTTGGTTCGCGGCTTTGTCACGGAGGTTCTCCTCCCCCTTCTACATGTCTACAACCACCCGCAGTGCATAAACAAGAACAATATAAACAAAAATTTTGAAATTAAAATTTTAATAATTTACACTGTACATCTTATTATATATGTAATTTGAACTGCTTTATGATATTATGTAGTTTCATTTATTTCGAATGTTCCATAAAGAGTAAAAGCTAAGAGTAAAGAAAACCATAAGTACCTAGGTACCCTAGGTGGTATACAAAGTTATGTTAAAATCAAAAATTGAGTTAATATTTACCTACTATTTGTGTTAACCTTAGAATATAGGTAGTTGTTTTATATTCTGAGATTCTAAGGTATTAGCGGAGTCGACTTCGAGGTTATGCGTACATGATTCTGTCATGACTCCTGTCAGTTAGCAAATGACAAATAGTGGTGTTGTCAGATGAAACTAGAGAGATGGCTTTTAAATACCGTGAAAATACGAAGATTAATATTTATATATAATAATAAAACGTAATTCTAGATTGCTTTTAAACAAATTAAATCGCTTTCGTTAAATTTTTTATTTATTTACACTTTTATGACATCTACAGATTTATATGAGAGCAGTCGTAAAAGGCAATCCCGCCGATTGTTTATTGTGACATATTTTCGTAGCCTGTCCGTTCAAAACTTAATTTGGAGATTTTGTTTGCAATAGCAGCGGAACCCTGATTTATCTGTATGGCCTTGTCTAACATTACAGTCACCCATGTAGAGGTAATTTCAGGTCATATCGCAGATTATTCATTTCTTATTTACTTATAACTCAAGATCCACTAAACCAATTGAGTTCAAATATGGTAGGTAGGACCATTAGTACAATCTGTACGCGCCTGTCGTTTTAGTTTAATATTTCTACTAATTAAAAAGATATTGCGTTTTCAAGCAGTTTTTTCTAAAAGTATCTGTGTGTCAAAACTGTCTAACGAACTCATCGAAGCTATTAATAAAATGAAGGACCTGTCAAATTTGGTTTCGATTGGTGTATTTTGTGTATATATATATATATATATATATATATATATATATATATATATATATATATATATATATATATATATATAAACTTATTAACTTACCTTGGATTTGGGTTTTAGGGGCCCTAATTCGCTCAATGGTTAAAAAAATTCATCGAACAAATGATTAATATCCCTACAATCGGCGCTCCCAAAAGACAAACATTTAGAAACAAACATATATATATATATATATATATATATATATATATATATATATATATATATATATATATATATATATATATATATATATATATATATATATACTGCAACTGACTACGAAAGTAGATTTGAATGTGCCTATTTCGCGTTTATTTAAAGAAACATTTTCAAAATTCACAAGTTGCGATCTCATTATTAAAGAATTTCCGTCCTACGAAACTTTGCTACAAAGCCATACATACACAGACACAAGTCACTTTTACTTTGTTGCACTGTTTTTTAACAACTAAGCAAAACAAAGCAATGGGTATTAATTTTACTGATATCTCAAATTGTTTTATTATACTTATCGCTACTACAGAGTTTGATTTTTGAAGGATATGTATAAATAAGTAACGATTAAAATTTTCATTAGGTTTCAATAAAACAGGCCTTCAATCAGCCAATTTTTAAATGAATTACTATTGTTTCAGGTGCTTTAAAAACTGACTCTGTTATTTCTAGAAGGTTCTGAAAGTATGGATTGATTTGAATAAGTAACCAATATCAGCGAAAGTATCAAAATTAGCATTATAATTGTGTAGCCAGATTTGACACACTGCTCTCATTTTTAAAGACCAGCCGTCTCGATGAATTTAAAATATTATAATTTGCGACCATAAATATACCAAGATACATGTACATGCTCATTAAAAAGCTAATTTCTGTAAGTGAAATCTGCGAAAAGTTCTCTTAATAATTCAGGTTAGGCCAGTAGGTTTAACGGAAAAATCCGAGGAAATCCTACTTCTATAATTTATTGATTTGTTAAAACTTGTAATGTTATACATAACGAATATAAAAGAAATAGTTTTGCTATTTATACGACGATCTATTGAAAAGTACCTACAATAGTTTTTTAAAATTTTATTTGTTCGACATAATATCCTTTGACACTCACTCATTTGGCGAAGCGTTTATAAAGTGATTATAACTCTTTGAAAAAAATATTTATCTTGGTCTTCAAACCATTACAAAATGTTTTTTGAACTCAAGCACTAAGACTCTAATGGTGCTAAATCTGGAGTATAGTGCACGTGATTTGTGAGCAGAACCGTTGTCTTGCAAAAAGAGGCAATTTTGATCAGCTAGTCCGCAGCGTTTTTAAACAATTTTCTTGCGTAATTTAGCTAGCAACTCACTGTAGTATGCTCACATGATATACTCAGTAAGTGGTGGACGTGCCGCCACCTAGTTGCAGAACCAAGTAGTATGCTGTCACGCCAGCTCCAAATAACACAAAGTATTAAAAAATAGAGACTGGATACAGCTAACTAACAATTTAGAAAATTGTCAGCCCTGGCCCATTTCTACCCCAATATAGGGACAGAGTATGTAAGACTCGATGCATTTTCGCAAAAATGCATCGAGTCTTACATGCTCACATGATAGTTCTATCTTGTTTTAGAAAACTGAGCAGAATTATCCCATGTTTCTCCCAGAGAACTGTAGAAAGAACATTGCCAGCCAACTTTTGAACACATACTAGCTTTATTGTGTGTGCTTTTCATTTACCTCACAACTGGCTTACTGCTACTTAATTAAAATCCGAAAAGACGTCTGGGTAGAATAATAACAAACATCTGAGAAAAATCAGATGTTTTACCACCCCTTTAAATAATTATTAATCACTGTACTCTTCGAAACAACTATCATTTCAACATTTGTTGTTAGCTAACATAGTTTTATTTTGCATGTACATCCTGTGTGATCACAGGCCGGTAGGGCAGCTTGTTTTAGGAATCAAATATAATTACAATACTTTAAGTTTGGTTTGTTGCAACTAGGTACCCAAACCATTATATTCATTTAGTAACACAGCAACTGTATTTATACCGTAATACATTTATAGTATAATTATTTGCTACTCACAGTTCAACACTTCTATCTAATTTTTAACCAAACATGTCAAAGACATATTTTTCATCTTAGACTTTGATACTCGTCACTCCAGCAGGTGTGTCAATTGTATAGCAGTGAAATAAATAGCCGCAATAGTCTAGTCGGTGTAATAATTCAGTTGTGTTCGTTTTGTGTGATTCTATGAAGGCTGCCTTTCCTTGAATACCCCAAGTGCAGCGTAAGTTACATAAAGGAGCTTACCCTGTCACACATGTTTTATCAATAGTAACAAGGAGAACCAAAATATTTAAGAAATCTTCTTCATAACAGTGGCACATTTCTCTCGACACTGTGAAACGAGCGCGTTTCTTATGAGCATACAAACATTGAGAAACCCATTTTGATAGAAGCTTTCTCATTCCCAAGTTGTCATAACAATCTAACACAGATGCTCATAGAGAATATGTAATGTTTCATGCTGTACGTTTAAAAAATTGTTAGCCCTGGCCCATTTCTACCCCAATATAGGGACAAAGTATGTAAGACTAGATGCATTATCGCAACAATTAGAACCGTAGACCGGTTTCGCTCTCATTAGAGCTCTTCAGTACGGCATACTAATTGCAGCAAAAATGCACCAAAAATAACACGGCCATCGTATAGCCAGTCTTAATTAACAATTTTTTAAATTGTTAGTTAGTTGTATACCGTCTCTATTTTTAATACTCTGTATTATTTGGAGCGGGCGTGACAACATAGTACTTGGTTCCGAACTAGGTGGCGACACGTTCGCCACTCACTTAGTGTTTTAAGACTGGCTATACGATGGCCGTGTTATTTTTGGTGCATTTTTGCTGCAATTAGTATGCCGTACTGAAGAGCTCTAATGAGAGCGAAACCGGTCTACGGTTCTAATTGTTGCGAGAGTGCATCTAGTCTTACATACTTTGTCCCTATATTGGGGTAGAAATGGGCCAGGGCTAACAATTTTTTAAATTGTTAGTTAGTTGTATACCGTCTCTATTTTTAATACTCTGTATTATTTGGAGCGGGCGTGACAACATAGTACTTGGTTCCGAACTAGGTGGCGGCACGCTCGCCACTCACTTAGTGTTTTAAGACTGGCTATACGATGGCCGTGTTATTTTTGGTGCATTTTTGCTGCAATTAGTATGCCGTACTGAAGAGCTCTAATGAGAGCGAAACCGGTCTACGGTTCTAATTGTTGCGAGAATGCATCTAGTCTTACATACTTTGTCCCTATATTGGGGTAGAAATGGACCAGGGCTAACAATTTTTTAAATTGTTAGTTAGTTGTATACCGTCTCTATTTTTAATACTCTGTATTATTTGGAGCGGGCGTGACAACATAGTACTTGGTTCCGAACTAGGTGGCGACACGTTCGCCACTCATTTAGTGTACATGATGCCAAATGTTTGATGATTTGGAACTAGATGACTGGAAAATCGCTGCTGGTACTTCTGTACTACGTCCATTTCATTGCAGTAACTATATACAAAAATAGTATCTACACATTAGTTACTATTATGCTGGTGTACCATATTTCAGTCTTGAAAGTTTTTGGACGATAACAATCAAACACAAAACAAGAACCAAACTGAACAACCAACAACAATATTACTATATTTTAAAAAAGTTTGAGACGCAGCAAGTGCATGATAGTTGTGAATGTGCATAGGAATTGTACAGTATTAGTAAGGTGGTCCAAGGAATAGCTAAAAGGATAGGCCCGTGGTAACTCCTGCCTGTCGTACGAGGCAACTAATCGGAGTCAATCAGGTGGTAGTGGAATTTTCCTTTACGTAATAGTAAGGGATTTTTTCACGCCCGAGGAGGTACCACCCCATACATCAAGTGAAGTCCCAACGGACGTTTCCAGTTCTGGTGTATAAGTCGGTTTCCCTTATAAAAATGATCATGGCTCCTCCTTGTACAAAGTATTCCGGAGGTAAAATACCCGTCTATTCGGATCTCCGGGAGAGGTTTCTAAAGGGGGCGCCAGCATCAAAATTTAACATACCCTTCTCGAATATATGTGGCCTAAATTCTAACCTGAACTCCGTCCACCATTTCCTCCAGGCTAATAGGCCCCAACTCCTCTTTCTTACCGAAGCTCAAATCAGTGCCAAAACAGCCACTAATCACCTTAATTTCTCGGGGTATGAGCTCCTTACTTCCTTTAGATTGCATGGAGGCGTGTGCGCGTACGTCCGTAGCAATCTACACTGCACCAGACTGCCCAATTTAGAAGCTAGAAGAAAAGACATACTATGGATAAAACTCTCTCTCAGGTCTGGAACTAAATTCATTTGTTGCATTTACCGGTCACCTTCTGACAACAACTTTGTTTAACTCATTGACTACCTTTCTGAAAAAACCGACCATTTGAGATCTGAATATCCTTACTCCGAGGTCACTATTCTTGGTGACTTCAATGTCCATAATAAGGAATGGCTAGGATCTTCAAAAACCGATTCACAAGGGAGAGCAGCGGAGGCCTTTGCAGTCAGCAATTCTTTAGCCAATATGGTTCAGCAACCTACTTACTTTCCTCGCATACCAACTCACAGCTTAGATCCCTTGGATCTCCTTCTTACTACAAATTCTGACTGCTATAAGATATCAGTCACCGCCCCCCTTGGTCGCTCAGACCACGGCATGGTCACTGCTTCCTGCGCAATGCAACCCGAGGTCACACAGTCATCACACCCATGTATCGTTTGGCACTACAACTCCGCAAATTTGAACGAAATGCGAGATGACTTTTCCTCATTTCCATGTGCGTCTATCTGCTTCTTTCATCCTGGCCCCCTCATATCTCACAAAACGTCACCTAAATTATCCAAGTTGGCATGGGATTATTTATTCCACGTACACAGAAAACCTCTGCAGCCACACAAAAGCCCTGGTTCTCTAAATCCTGTGACAAGGCCAGACTTGAAAAGGTAAACGCTCACAAAAAACTTCTACACAATCCCAGTCAAGAAAACCGTCAAGAATTTAACGACACAAGTAACGGCTATGTCCGCATTCTTTCTGAGGCAAAAAACTCGTTTAATAATCACATCAAAAACCTCTTAAGCTCCAGCGACAGCAAACCCTTCTGGACTCTTGCTAAATCTATTGGGAATAATTTCTGCAAGAGCACGTTCCCACACTTGTCTCAGGGAATGAAATTGTTTCTACCGCCCTGGGCAAAGCTGAACTTTTTGCCTCGTTGTTCGCCTGCAATTCTGCTCTCAACCCACCTCCAAATGTTCAACCAACAACAGTCCCCAATGTCGCGCATAAAATGACGGATATCATTCTATTTGATTAGTTACTGCTTAATACACGCTTGGTTGCTATGATAACGATGTCAAGACGCTTATGTCTCATAAGAAATCCGATGCTTGATCTCTGTTGGTAGTTCCGACTGGATGGAATACTTAATTTTAACTATTGAATTTCTGAAAATTCTATAATTTTTTACGTCTATACCAGCCAGGCAATAACTAGCAGGTAACCAACTCAGTAGACAGTAAAAACTATATGTGAATTATTATAACACAATGTAGTTTAGCCACATAACCTATTTTCATTGCTGTTTTATATAATCGGGCATAAATCCGTCACTGCCAAAACGCAAAGTACAGTTGTCCATTGATTATATGTGTTAAGACCTCAACGTGAGTAATTGATGATTTTGTAAAAAAGTGAGATAAATGTATAGGAACCAAAATTATATATTTGTTATGTGCCATTTACACAGACTGTTATACAAAAAAGCAAGACTTGTCAAATCCTGATATATTTTAATAATGTACAAAATATTCAACTTCCTGTAGATTTTGCTTAACGTCATCATGTTTAATTATATATTTGTCATGAGAAAACACAGTGCCTTTGTCTTTTTTATAAAGACACGTTTGGACAAATTACACAAATTACGTTGCATAACTCTGCATTCCCCTAATGATAAAATTATTCAAACTAGAGCAGTGCAGTTAACGAAGTGATGACAGACGTGAATGCAAAGAGTCCACGATAATTCAATGTGGTCCAATTTATACAGCTCTCCGTGGTTAATAAGAAATAGTGAAAATATCTAGATTTCAGCAAATTCAACTTAGTTCAATTCTTTATAATAAAATTAACAGCGTAGCATGTGTGGGTGTAAAGTCATGATTTATCTCTCGCTACACTGACCAATCCCTCATCTTCTAATATTTCATTTTGCATTTGTGTTCAACTGAGGATTAGATTTATTACTCGTCAGATCAGTATATTTAATGTAAGTTTTTCTACATTTTTAAATCTCATAACTAAACATTAATATAAGGTAATCAATTAATACATATATAAGCTCCTGATAAGTACAATTTAGAGAACCTAATTCTTTATAATACAGTTTTTAGACTTTACGATCGTATCGCTAACAAAGTTTGCATCAGAAAATCTATGAATACACTGACAAAGTTAGCTTCATCAGTGGGATGACTAAACTGGTCAGGTCTGGAAACTGTATTACGATGAACTGGGTTCTTCAAATTGTACTTATCAGTGCTCATCACAGATTCCAATATTCACTCACTGTGTAAGCTCCTGTACAAAATTAACCCACCACATTTTTTTTTAAACATTCAGAGATAATGATAACCTTTAATCTACCGTCTTACAAGTAGGTTTAGGACCTTCTTTGACATCAGAAGCACATGCTGTTTTGTTTTATAATTGCAGACGTCAGTAAGTCACGTTTGATCACAATTGATAATAAATCATTCGAAAACTGCTGGTAAAAAGAAGTTATTAAGCTAATTTTTGTTATCGGCTGTGTTCAACTACGAGTGTTTAAAGGCCAAAAAGTAAATCATCAATGTAATTTTTCGGTAGAAGCAGTACAAGCACCAAATCTGCTGGATAAACGATACGCAATGCGGTATGTTGCAGGTGTGCCAGAAAGAAATATTTCCAGTATAAGTAGCATGGTTAGGCGATAATATATTAGGAGGTCGGGGCAAGGGTGAAAATGATGTATAAGTGAAAGGGATGGCCGTTTTCTTAGTCAAATCGCTCTTGTAAACCAAATAATCACTAGTATTGTGCTAAAAATGAATTATGAGCGGATCGCAATGTTGTAATATGTAACGATTGCGTTTCGTTACTACTTTAAATATTCAAAATGAGCCCATAAGAGACTCAATTAATAGCCAACAATCCAATATCTGTAGAGCAGTTCATGTTTTAATTTTAAAAATTATTTGATAAAAAGTCGCCAACATTTAACTACCCTAAACTCCGTGCTGCAGGCTAGAAAAGCACGTTAAAAAATCAAACATCTAAATACACAATATAGCTTTGTTAGTTAATGATGTGTCGCATTATTCCTGAAAAGGCGTTAGAGTAAACAAAATACACGTTAAGAATATTCTATAACAAAATATTATTTTATCTTAAAAATCTGTAGACGATGTTAAAAGAACCTAGGAAAAGTACGAGTCCATTTTCAATGTTGGGGGAAGTCGGGACTATATCTGCAATTCAGTCACTAAATTAAGCTTGAATGCCCTGAACTATAGGCGAGGTACGTATGTGCTAAAGGGGGGATGAAGTCAGACCTCAACGCACAAGACGTCACCTCGAGGAGAGTCGTAGCTGGGCGGTTGCCGACAAAACATCTTTTAATTGCGATGGCTAAAAATTATCTTAAAATAGGTCATAAAATACTTTTAGTTGTCGCTCCTATCTAATGACAGTTGTTAGTGATTGTGTGAAGTCATTTAAACGGTTTTTTGAATTTTAATAAACGACGTGTTTGGCAGAAAAACGCGAGTTAAATAGTGATCCTTTGTTCACGACCTGGAGCATTTCTAACATTAATCAGAAAGAGTTTCTGATTCTTACCGATTTTTGAGTCAATTGACCATAAATTTCACTTGATCCAATTTACGTTTTAATTGCTGTAGAAAAATATTCGTCAAATTAATTCAGAATATCGACACAGGGAACAAACTGTCTCACCCAGTATTGGAGCAACAAAATCTACCTGCCCAATAACCGTTAATGGGAAGTACCACTCATTCTCTCCAGCCTCACCTATCTTATTGGAGTTTGTGAGCCTGTGTCAGGCACTGATGGTTGATTCCACCTGGAAAGCATCTTCAAACGGTCATCAGGTAACTCCAGGTATCAGGACTTGGTGAGTCGATATAAACTTTATTTCTATGAACCAACAGAATTTGTCATGCAGAAATCTAATATTTGAACCTTTACAACTTGAACTTTCAAAATAACATAATCAAATTTGAACTTCAATAGTGTCAGTGAGGTGTCTGTAAGGACAACTGTAAATTTCCTGTTTACTCTCTAGAATTTTGTCAATGTTGTGAATTCAAATACATAGTTCTTGAAATTGTAATTAGCAGATTGTGTTTGTGAAATATTTAACCTGTACTTTTTTTAATATCTTTCATTTTCAATCATTAAAGTAGAAATTTCACATAAGAATATTTTTCCTAAATGGAGCCTCACTCAAAGGACTGGCCAGTTAAGTTATTGAAAAATCGACCGAACTAATTGACAAACGTCAAGTAATTTACATAATAATTTGTGTTTGCTTTTGAGCTGTAAAATACAGCATTTGACCTTTGATATACCTCAAGTAGGTAATGTTAATATTTTGGTAACCTACAGCCACTTTATCTTATTGTTTTGTAATGCCATATGAAATGATAATTTTTTTTCTTGAAATTCTTGCTGTTTATTTGATTTTTATTTGTGTATGAGTTAATGTTTATTTGAGATTTACCAACCATGTTGATTTAATTTTGTTTGCTTTCCCAAATTTATTGATATGAATATAATAATAATTTAATAATAATAATAATTTATTAAAAAAAAAAAGCCATACAGCCAATTCCGCAAAAATAATGAATTACAATTAGTAACAGTATTACTGTACAAATACACAACATACCACAAATATAATTAGTATAAACAAAATTAGAAAAATAATGTTTTACAATGTTTTAATGGACACAACACAATATAACACAATATAATACAATACAAGATACACATCATCAACCATACTTTCATAACGTTAATACCCCCATGCGTTCCTCCGAGCAAGCCCGCAGAAGTTAAACTTGTGCGCAGGCCACAATCGGAAATGAAGACGCAAGGCAGCACCAACAGTGTTAGAAATCATAAATAAAGTTATCAATCAATTCGGCAAGTCTGTCATAATCTACACATTCGCACAACCTACACACACACACACACACACCCACACATCACACATACACACTGTGTTCGGTGTCTCAACACTCAGGCAAAATCATGAATAAATTTAATATTATTGTTACATTAACATATCTGTTTAATTGAAAAGTAAATCCTAACCAATATTTCCCACATTTGATGGCCACACATTTAATAATTCTGATTACCGCTCAACGAGATATCTACAACTTAAAAGTAACCAGGTTCTGATCATGGGTACCAACAAATATGGGACTTCAGACAGAACAACCCAGAACTAAGTAAGAAGTAAGCTTTTTATTAACATCTTCTGACCTTACCAGTGTTTCTCATCTTGCAAATAATAAAATCTGATAGATAGATACATCAGGTTAGGGTTTAACAGGTAATGGTGACCTCACTACCGACAGGATTTAGATTCACTTGAGGTCAATCTTTAGATAACAGCTTTTCCGCTTACTATATTATATTGATAGCAATTACACTTATTTAAAGGAGGTTACAAATATTGTCTCAAACCATCAAAAGACGTTTCAATAAAGACGAATTAAAGGGTAGCAGGCAGGGTAAACCAATACTTACCACAAGGTTCAAAGATTGAATTTTGCCCGAATGCATCAACATTGGTCTGTTACTGATTAGCCTGAACGCTCCTGATAAACGTGAACGTGTCAGACGCAGGGAAGATGAGATATTTGCAAGTTGCAAGAATTCTGCAAGGGTCCTGTTTGATGGCGCCTCTGTAATATTTGGGGTAAGGAGTATTTACTTCGACCCTCATAAAGAGTTGGTTTTTACACTACGTATGAGGTCTAGAAATCTGAATTATTACCTGGAAAACATTGGGCTTAAAGACGTGTTTTCTTTCGCTCCTCAGATATTAAAGGAGGCCCTACAAGGTACTAACGTCACATTGGACCCATTAATATATTTGCTTTCGATTTTTTATTTTCATTTTCGTTTTTACATTTCACTCATTCTGAGCACAAGAAGTAAGGTCATGATTTGCTGATTTCTTTCTCAAATTGTTGTATAAACTGAATTGTTAGTTTCCATTGTAATTGATTTTAATTTTATTTTCCTTAATGTCAAGGATTAGATCTCGCTCGGGTATGAGGTTAAATAAACTGGGACGTAAGTGACCATATCCAGGGAGATTTGGGAAATAGGCAAAATGGGGACACGTCATCGAACTACAACAAACCACCGTTAACCACCGCTCCAAGGAGTAAGCAGATCGAAGCCTTATTGTTAATTCCCTTTCATATTTTCTCAACATCTTGAAAATGGCTTCAAAACAAGATATAAATTTCAATCAACTCTAGGCGCAGTTTAACCCGAGAAACAAGTATTTCTCAAATTAATGACTGTTTCTATTACAGGAATGTTGGTACTGAATGGTGCACCAGCTCATTCATCTCCACATGTCGAGAGGCAGTTGCCGATGATTGGTGGATAGGTTAAAATGAAACTTTGATGTGGCCCTTACGATCACCGGATTTACCTGTAATAATTTGATTTAGATTTAGATATGGTAAGTCTTCAGGAACCAAATGTTACTCTAGTCACCTAAACGCCTACCATTCGGATGCGTGAAACACCCTGTATACGTCACAAATTATACTAAACTTATTTTTATTCTATTGACATACCATCAAATTTTAGGCAATAAGTTGTAAGGAAGTATATTATATTCAACCTACATTTTTTAAAACGAATAAGTAAAATAATAGAGAACCTCGGTGGTTCAAGGGTAAGAACGTATGCCTCTGAACCGAGGGGTACTGGGTTCGATCCCAGGGTACTCCTTTCACTTTTTCAGTACAAACTGTAAATTAACATCAACCGAGATTCTGGCATTGTATTTAAGCAAGTTGAATGTCTGCACGTTCCGCCCTTCGGAGGGGGCGTATAGCCGTCGGTCCCGTGTCCATGCAATGTTGGGCACGTTAAAGATCCCTACCCTCCTTACAGAAAGGCAGGGGTTCGGCAAAATTTCCAGGATAGTGAGATGAAACTGTAGTGTGATTGGCCATAGTCGCGGAAATAGGCCGACGTTAAAGAAACAAAAAACAAAAGTAAAATAATTAATTCAGTAGTACTTAAGATACACCAGGGAATAATGTCATACTACGTATTGTGTATGTTTATATAATAGCTTGATATTTTGGTACAAAATTGGGGCCGACGTCAAATATCTCAACGATTCATTTGAATTTAATTAAATTGTGTTTCTCTTTTTAAAGCCAAATCTTTTTTTTAAGTCATTATGTACTAAGAGATCTGAAATTAACAATAAAAATTCTCCCTTTCGCAATATCTCAGTTTAAAACTTTTTATTTTAAATACTTCTACGTTACGCACCGTGACTTTTGCAAGCAAATATTGGAATGGTAAACCTGGCTGACATCTAAGAGTTTAAAAAATCTCCAGGGTTATTTAAATATTAAGTACGAACTACTTTGTGCTCAATTTCATGACAAATACACCTGGGTTATTTTGTTTGTGCACCCATTCTTCCCGATCCTTTTATAAAAGGACTGTAGAGCTTTTTCAGCCGGCGATCAAGGAACTGATGAAAACTTCTGTGTTGATCTTTCTCTGACTTGTGCTTTCAACAGTATTAAAATGGCTACAGCCGTCTTTTCGGTAAAAGTATTTCAATACGTATATAACTTTACATAAAATGTTACGCAGACAATTACCAATAGTGACAAGGTTTATATGTGACCTATACAGAACTTACAAAATATATACATATGCGTATAATACAATATCTATAATCTAAGGCAAATAAACAATTTAGATACCACAAAAGACTGGGATAAAAGAGCTGTTTGTCGCAGACACATGTATAGCAACATAACTTTAATACATATATCATCCTTTACTGAGACATTCTGCCAAACAAGGACATAAAGCATAAAAGGTTTGTGAGGTTATGTCATTGTATTTGATCAAGTTAAATGTCTGCACGTTCCGCTCTTTGGAGGGGGCGTAGTGCGGTCGGTCTCGCGTCCATTCGATGTTGGACACGTTAAAGATCACTACTCTCCCTACAGGAAGGCAAGATTTCCAGTATAGTGAGGTGAAACTGCTCGTTGGCGTCGGTGATTGGCCATAGTCGCGGAAATAGACCAACGTTAAAGAAACAAAAACACACACAACACTAAAATGTTTGTCAACATCCCTATCTTTTTGAGTGCTAACACCAGTATTACATATACAAATTTACGGCAACAACTAGTCTTGTCTCAATATAGGCAATCAGAACAACCCAAAAAATTGACAATCAAAACAATGTCCAAATAGCATGTCATACACAGCAAAAGCAGCAACAGCAAGAAACTAAAACGTGTCAATTCAGCAAATGTATTATGAACTATGGGTATCTGTTAGATTGATAATTATTTGATGAATATGTAGTCGGTTGTCCTGCAGTATTCGTTTTGTTCACCTGTTTTTAATGGAATTAACTTAATAGGTTTTGCAGCATCTTTAAGTAAATTTTAAAGCCTGGTACTCAAAGTTTGCTCAATCTTGGGATTTCTAAGGAGTTTCTTACCTCTCTAGTGTCATACCCATGTTCGTAGCGGTTACAGGAACCAATAACCCCCCTTTGGTGCAAAGAGAGGGACGAAATCTCAGACAAATTTTCTGTGTATTATCTTGCCGGGCGAGCTTTTTAACTTTCGTTATAACGTTACCTGCCGAGTTTCGGAATCCCTTCAATGTCAAACAAAGAGTTCAAACAAAGGAATGTAACTCAACGGCAGGGCTCGGTTTAAGGAACTTTTATCATATTATTGCCTAAGAAATATATTTGCTTTCGTACTTTCGTAACATGTTTGATAAGTTTCCGATATTCTTTATCTATGTGGTGATTATTATCCCAAACATGTTGTGTCACGCATTTCTTGTCTAAACGACCGTATCTCATGTGTGCCAGATGTTTTTGAATCTGCTTTCAATTGTTCTTTTAGTCTGCCCAACGTATCTAAGATTACAATCTTTACAACTTATCACAGAAATACCTAAAATTTCAGTGGCTTTATCTTTATCTTTCGTATTACCTAACAAATTTCTTATTTTTTTTTTGTCGAAAAAGTTAGCTGCAAATCAGCTTTCTTAAAATTGCTCTCGAGATAGCTTGTGATACGCGGTTCATATGGTAGGCAAACAAATTTGTTTTCTTTTTATCTTTCCTGAATGTCGTGGATTTCGCTAACACTTTTTTTGTTCTGTGTCTATTAATCAATTTTTCCACTGAGCAATTCGTATATCTATTATATTTATCCACGTTTTTAATGTACTCTAGTTCTCTACTATATCTACTTTTACTTGAGGGAAATTTTATTAATCTATTTACTAAGAAACCTAAACCGGCCGTTTTTTCTGTAAACGTATGAGGCGAGTGATTTGGAAGGTAAGTTAGAGTGGTATTTTCTTTCCTCTGGACATCAAATTCAAGAAGGTTATTATTTTTAAAAACTAGTAAATCTAGAAAAAGTCAGGACGCAGCAAGGGCGTTATGGTAGTGAATTTTCATAAAAATGTTTTTAATAGGAAATATAATTTTTTTAAGAATGCTTGCATCAAATTTGGTTACCAATATAACCTAAATAGGGAAAACAATATACCATATTTCATAAAAATAACTTTACTGTTTGAAAATGTACAAAAATCTTTCGAAAATATACTTAAAATATGCTCAAAAAACTGGTTTCCTGGCCAACGAATCTTAGGTTAATAGTAAATTAAGCTATCTAAAGAAATATTTATTGAAAAATCGCTACCATAACGCACTTCCTGAGTCCCGATTTTATTTTCTTACAAACATGCATTATCTTTCGATGAAAAATTCGATCAAATATTGCAATAATATAAGGCGTGTTCGATGAGGAAAAAAATTGCATCACCAGCGACTTATGGGCCACCTGTGATTGTAAAAATAATTTTGTAAGAAGCAGCTCCAGACATCGTATAATTACCATATAAACATGTTCCTCATATATTGTATAATAATGGATATATTGAGCTTTAGCCTAGAAATAGGTCACCCTGTATATATGCAAACAAATAAAAACTGAAACTAACCCGGATATGGGTTCTATGGTGCCTAGTTCGTGCTCATTTGAATAAATCTTTTCAAAAGTCACACAAATTGTATCCAACTCTATGAGTAAAACTGTGATGGCCAAAAATAAATATGAATGTAAGAAGAAGAGCATGCCTACATTTGTATTACAAATGTCAGAAAACAAAATACTTATTTACATGTCACTTTGAAAGTAGATCTGACATTTATCAAAATAATTTGCCAGTTGAATATGACATGTACTGTTGCCGTGGACTATTATGCACTATTGTATTACGCCTTATAATAATCTTGTTTTTTTTTGAGTACGAAAGCTTATTTTACTGTTTAAACATTTTTCGATCCCGTAACCTGAAATGGTTTTTATCTCATTTAACGTTGTTTCATTATAGCGTCGCAGTAGGTTTTAGAATCTAGAAATTATTCTATTTTGTGTGAATGTTTCGTTGCATACCTAGAACAAGTTTAATTTTCCTTCAATTATAAAGACAATTTTAAGTAAATTCCTATATTTTCTGTGCCCAATGTGTTAAACGGATACGAAACTGGAGAAGGAAATTTCATTTAAAGTTAAAATGACGAAAATAACTTTATTCGAGGCGCGAGCGTTGTTTCCATATTTTTTTAAATATTAATAACATTTACAGGTAAATTAGCAGATTAGCGCATTGTTCGTTTTTTGAAAAAAAAATCAGAAACATGCTTAGAGGAACCCCTTTCTGCATTAACCATCGGACAAATGCTGTCATCTCAACTCCAGAATACAGAGACCTAAAGTAAATTTGAGGTTCTGTGCAAGGTAAACATGCTACAATGGAGCTAGAAATGCAAACTGTAAAAAACTCACTTTAGAGAAGTCCATAGAAAGGAAAAGCTACTTACCAACACCGTTTTTCCACAAAAAACTTCTACTTTGCCCAATTGAAAAAAATGCTAAATAATAAGCGTAATCTGATTCGTTATTAGATTTAAATAAATAACTGAAACTGCTACCAAAGCATCACATAAAGGGTCTATTTAAAATTAATTTTCTGCAAATAATTTAATAAAATAATTAACAATAAAGAACTTAAGGCTTTTTAACTTCTTACGACATATATGCTGCGTAGCTGTATTCACTTAGGTACCCCATCTAGAAGATATCAATTTTGACGTTTCGAATCGAGACTTTTTTGACGTTTTAAGAAAAAAAACTTAAAAGCCTATAACTTTTTTTTTCAACGTAGAGATTAAAATTTTGCTGCATGGTTTCCTTTTTAAGATGTAAGCCCTCTTACCAAATATGGTTGCCCTAATTTGTTATTTCCGGAGATATAAAAATTTCCCGAAAGAAAACGCAATATTTTCCGGGAAAAACTAGTCCGATTTTCCTGGATAACGAACTTGTCCAAGCCACTTAGAAAAGGAACGTACTCACCAAGTTTTATCAAAATCGCTCCATTGAGTCTATCAATAAAATCATATACTTTGCATATATTTGTGTTAAACGCTGCAAAAATATTGTCCACATAACGAAACCCTACCCTGCGAAGATGTTAAATTGATTGGAGGCGAGGTTTTAATATCATTTGATGTAAGGTCTTTGTTTCCTAGAGTGTCCACGAGACAAACGCTAACGTATTTATTACAATTGTTGAAATTAAAAAAAAAAAACACAAGTGAAGAGGTTTTTAAAGAATGTTTAACTTTAACAAACCTTTGTATAAAACAAAGTATCAAGGCACGCCAATGGACAACCCTCTCTCTCCATTCATTGCGGCCCTTTTCATGAGTAGATTTGAAATGAATTTAGAAAATGAAAGTGAGTAGTTTTCTATAGTATGGTAAAGGTGATGTTTAGTTTTAAGTAGTTTAGAATTTTGTATCCTCTGATGATACTAACTTTGTTACTGAAATGCTCATCAAGTCCCTAAAAAGATGTATTGTGGTGGTTTGGTTTCTCCAAGTGTACTTATGCTGTTAACGAATTTAAAAGAAATATAAAATAGCAAAAGTCTGTGTCTGATGGAATTACTGTTACAAGGTCATAAATACATCAACACCACCACCACCAACGAATCTAAAAAACTCCAAAACATTCAATTTCCACCTATTTTTTTAACATTTGCCTTAATATCACTTACAATTTTTTCTATGTTTAAATGAATCTTAATTATTTTTATGTTTGTGTTTTATTGCATTATCTAGTAACAATTAAGTAACATAATAATAATAATAATAATCTTCTTTCAATAATTTATACACCTGACACACAGCAATTGATTCTTAAACAAGTTTCCGTTCTTCAAGTTCACGTTAATTATATGCCGTAAGACTTGTAGTAAAAAAGTTTCTAGCAAAAAGCCATAAATAGTTTCACCATCACAATGGCCTATTTTTCCTTTCTCTCATACAAATCAATAGACTGCTATTATATATATTCATAAAGAAACTTGAAAGCTTACAATTATTCAGATAGAACAAAAGACAATTTCCTTCGAATAGATGCTTGTTTCTCCACATTTAATATGCAAATCTTTTACAAATCATCATTAGGCTCACCCATGTTTTGTTACCCGTCAATATACCACATTAACAGATAATTTATTCAAGATTTTACTAAACTAGAATATGAGTTATGGCTAATCAAAATGTTATTCTAACAGTGACCCAATACAATTCAGTTCACCTAGCCTTTAAAATTAATTATTTGCGATATTTTATTTTCATGCGATTGTTAGGCAACCTATAAGTTTATACACGTTTAAATCACAATACATACACATAGCGAATTTTTTGAACTTCGGAGCGATCAAATTTTTTTAATACTTATAACTTTTTTCCCTTAAACCCAGCATTTTGACATTCAATACATACCCTACGTTATTTGTTATATAAAAATCACTCAGATGCCAAATTTGGTTACAAAAGCTTTGTTATTTCCCAAGATATAAAGCTTCCCGAAAAACTAAACCCAGGTTTCCTCGAAAATATATTTTTCTGTATACGAAACTTATTAAAACCAGTTACTGGAGGAACAGACATGCCACATTTCATCACAATCGCTCCATGATTTTTAGTGAATTTTCGTAGAAAAAAATCACTAATGAGGAGATCACGACTTTTGAATTTTGAAAAAAATTTTGCAAAAGATCGCGAACTAGGACCCCTAGAACCCATATCCGGGGTCAGTTTCAATTATATATATATATATATATATATATATATATATATATATATATATATATATATATATATATATATATATATATGAGACATACTTGATTCTCGGGTTGAACCGCGTCCAGAATATATGAAAACTCGACGTTTCGGCTCCTGTTTTGGAGCCATTTTCAAGAGGTAAAGGAAATATATAAGGATACTCTAAGGCCTCAATCTGCCTACCCCTTAGAGTGGTGGACAAAGGTGGGTAAAGAAAATATGTAAGGAGAGTCTAAGGCCTCAATCTGCCTACTCCTTAGAGCGGTGGACAAAGGTGGGTTGGGCTGTTGTAGCTCTATTACGGGGCCTCGATCTGCCTACTCCCCAAATCTCGCATAAGATGGTCTATGAGGTCTCAGTGTGTTCAACCCTAGGCCTCAGAGAGATCTGTAAACTGAGATGGGTTCAACTCGAGAACCAAGTATGTCTCAAATATATATATATATATATAGGGTGGCTGAAAACGTTACAGACCGATTTGCGTCCAGAGAATTTTTTTTTTTAAAAACGCTGAAACACTTCAATTTTAATATTGAGGGGGACATGTTTTGACATAAAACTCAAGTTTGTCACATCAACCCCTTAAGGGTGTCGATAACAACCCTTTTACTTTAAATAGGGAACATGGGTCGAGTGCTACATCATTTGAAAGCTCTTTCTGTTCTAAATTAAGCACACAAATTTTTTTGGAAGTTTTATCAACTCGTTTAAAAATTATTCTGCGTTGAAGATGCAAAAACGCATTTCACTCATTCCAATAAAAAATATGCTGATAGTCAATGTTTTGTTGGTTTGTAAACAAAAAATTGACTATCAGAACATGTCTTATCGGTATGAGAGAAATGCGGTTTATTATTTCAGTTTATCAGTCGGTTTTATACTTGATAGTACTACGGAAAATTAATTTCACCATGCTGTATTCTATAGACGAAAGAGTTGAAATAATTACCCTTTTTTTCAAAAACGATGACTGTGCCAACAGTACCGCAAATTTGTTTAATGAATGACATTCGAACAGACATGTTAACAGAAAATACATTTTGGAGTTAGTTGCAAAGTTTCGACAAAGTGGTTCAGTAGCCAACAAAAAACTGGATCCTGAACGTGAATTTTCGGTTAGAAAATAGACTACTAAGATTGAAGTTTTGGGACAAATTGCTGCAGACCCAACTTTGAGCACGAGAAAATTGGCCACTGTTTCAACCATCAAAATAAGAACTATTCAGCGAATATTGAAGCATCATAAATTTCACACGTATAAAATTGATCTTGTACAACAACCGAATGAAGATGACTTTGATCGGCGGCTGGAGTTTTATAAGGTTATAACTGCACGAATAGCTGATAACGGGAACTTTCTGTTCACTATCTGTTTTTCAGACCAGTGTACGTTTTTATTAAACTCTACAGTCAATCGTCATAATTGTCGTTATTGGGCAGATAATAATCCAATAAATTTTCACGAAGTCCAGACTCAAACTCGACAGAAATTGAATGTCTGGACTGGCATTTTTGGAGACCGTTTAATCGGACCAATTTTTCTTGATGGCAATTTGAGTGGAGAAATGTATTTGGAGTTACTAGAAGATATCGTTTACCCCCTACTAATTGAAATTGTCGAAAATGATGATCGCTATCAAGAAAATCAATTCGTGTTTCAACAAGGTGGAGCTCCTCCGCATTTTTCACAAAGTGTTAGGGAGTTTTTGAACAGAGATTTTCCAAGACAATGGATTGGGCGTAGAGGTGCTATTGAGTGGCCCCTTGGCTCACCGAATTTAACTCCTTTAGACTACTTTCTATGGGGCCATTTAAAGAGTAGAAATTTCGCAACAGAACCGGAGTCTCTGGAAGAATTACGACGAAGAATTGTTGAAGAATGCCGTCTAATAACTCCACAAATGCTCCAGAATGTCAGAGCTGGTTTTGAAGAAAATGTTTACTTTTTTATGGAAGCGGCTGGTCAACAATTTGAACACTTACTTAACTGAATAAACATTTTTGAACGTTTGGTTTTGTTTTTTAGTTTTTTTTAACGAAAAATTGACTAATTGGTGCACTTCTTATCACAATGAATGAGATGCGTTTTTGAAACTGCAACTGTGAATAATTTTTAAGCCAGTTGATAAAACTTCTAATAAAATTTGTGTGCTGAATTAAGGAAAGAAAGAGCTTTCAAATGATGTAACCCTCGACCCATGTTCTCTATTTAAAATATAAGGGTTGTTATCACCACCCTTAAGGTGTTGATGTGACAAAGTTGAGTTTTATGTCAAAACATGTCCCTCTCAATATTAAAATTGACCTGTTTCAGCATTTCTTAAAAAAAAATCCCTGCCCGCCAATCGGTCTGTTTCGTATTCAATGCGCCAACCTGTATATATATATATATATATATATATATATATATATATATATATATATATATATATATATATATATATATATATATATATACACAGATCTCCTCATTAGCGAATTTTTTTTAATTCGCTAAAATTGAGGTGTAATTTTGAGTGTTGACAAATTCTTTAAATCTCGTCAAACTGCATGTATATGCATATGTCTTCAATAAAGACATTCATGTTTTTCTCACGTTTGAATTACATCTAACCAACTCATCCCATCCCATCTCCGATGCATTCTTTTCCCAGTAGGTCACAGGTTAAAGTAAAACTAAAAGCTGCATGATCATTTCACAATACAAGATGTTGAATCAGATGAGAGGTCGGTTTGCGTAGTAAACTGTCAAAGCAGACAGTGTTACTGAGACTTATAGCAGCAGGAAGATGCCTAATAATTTCCCACAATTATGATGCCACAAATGGCTGGTTTTAGCACCAACTGCACGCTAGCTAACTGGCGGATTCCACAGAACCATCATCATGAGCACGTGCTTGAAACCGACGATGTTTGTGAATAAAAAGTCTTCAAATTTGCGGAGACATCATAATTAGGCCAATTTCACAGCTTATTTAAGTTTTAGATGCGCTACTTTAGTGGCAAGGGAAGTGAAATAAAACGGTTATGATAAAAGTTCAAGACTTGATTTTACTTTCTATTCTACGTACGTGTACCATAAAATTTGATAATAGTTTTCAAGAAAGTTGTAGTTTTTTTGCTACTTTTATTTAAAAGAAATTACATTTTTTAACACTGCTTGAACGATTTTTATAGAAAAAAAATCTCGGGACACAGCAAGTACCTTATGGTAATGAATTTTTATTAAATGCTTCAAATTTGAATAACTCAATTTTATATAAACTTGGAAAGTTTAATTTTGGTATGTAGTAAGGTATTTCTTATTGTAAAACATCCACCAAATTTCATTAAAATAGCTGTGTAATTTTCGGATAAAAAAATTTTTTTAAAAGAAAATTTAAAATTGGAATAACTCAATTTTCTATAAACTTAGAAAGTTGAATTTTGGTACGTAGTAAGGTCTCTCCTAAGGCAACATATGTGGTAAATTTCTTTAGAGCATCTTTGTTATTTTCTAAATAAGAAATGTTTTTTTGAAAGGAAACTCAAAATTTTTCCGAAAAACCTCGTCCGATTTTCCTGGATAACGAACTCATCTAAGCCATTAATAAAAGAAAGGCACTCGACGAGTTTCATTTAAAACGGTTAATTATTTTTTGAGTTATCAGACGGATACACACACACACACAGATATATATATATATATATATATATATATATATATATATATATATATATATATATATATATATATATATATATATATATATATATATATATATATATATATATATATATATATGTATATATATATATATATATAAACATATAAAAATTGAAACTGACCCCGGATATGGGGTCTAGCGGTCCTATTTCGCGCTCATTTGAAAAAAATTTTGCGAAGTCTTACCATCGATACCTCTCTATTAGTGAATTTTTTAAAATAAAAATTCACTAATATCCTAAATCCAACCTTTCAATTTAACAATTTTTTTTTTCCAGTGAGCGCTAACAAGGCCCCTGAAACCTTTATCATAAGTCAGTTTTATACTTTGTATGTTTATATAAACTACTAAATACGTATTTCAACAGCGAAGTTGTCTTTATCAATAGCTGTTGCTAAGATCTTTTTCTCAAACAGTTCAGCAACAGCTGATGATGAAGACAACTTGGTTGTCGAAATACGTATCTGGCGCATATCTCTATGTTATAATTTTTGTGGCCTTTGGACTGATTCTGCTTTTTTGTTTAGTTTCCAGTCATAGTTTCCAGCCTCATGTCCAGTTTCACAAAGCTCGATTAACTATTTAACGGCCGGTTGGTTAATCAAGGCTTTAGACGGCCAATCATAGACTATGATTCGGATTTTTGCCATGACAACCAAATATTTTAAAGCTGCGATTGGTTGTATTAAGCCTTGATTAACTAACCGGCCGTTAAATATTTACTCAAGCTTTGTGAAACTGGGCGTATGTCTTTTAAGCTCTTGATTGATTTTCTATTCAAGGCTGCAGTTGTAAAAAACGCTTATTAGTTTTTTAGTAAATTGCTGTCAAAACTGAAATTTTAAAATCTGCTGATTAGGTTTTCAGATATTTGTTTTTAAAATTTAGGCTGCAGTTTCAAGATCTATCGATTAGCTTTCAGATATTTGCTTCCAAAACTTAAAAATAAAACACGAAATTGTTAGTATTATTCTAGACATCTCATTTTGTAGTTTCGAAAGCAATCCTATTTAATTCCTGAACTATCTGTATTTTATACGGATGAAACTTAAGTTTTTTCAGAATTTGTTGAATTGTATATAGATTAGTACTCTCAACTGATTTTAGTGTACTTAATGTTGGATCTGCACTAAGTTGACCTATTACTTCCAGGCTTGTATCTTCATTCAGCATAGAAAAATTACGTCCAGGATTTAGTTCCTTATTAGCCACTGAACCAGTTTCATGAAACTTGCGTGGCAACTCTAGCACGTACCTATGACGAACACGCCTATCAGGATACAGGTAGTGGAATACAAATGGTGTTTAGTTTGCGTTTTCCTGATTTAAAAAATGCCCACCATGTCCCCTCTTTCAGCAACTGAGTACACCATAATCACTGACTATAAAACTAACCTCAACAATGCGAAGAAATAATCACAAATGAATTTTTTATTGTTCAAGTTACTTCAATTTAAAGGTAGGCACAAAAAGTTATCCAAAATGCGTTATTTGTATCTTGTGATCAAATTGATGTTTTTTGAAAAATTTGTATGTTTACCTTATGAACCACGAATCACAAAGGGTTTGGAAAGTATTTTTAAGAAAGCCGATTTACATTTGACGTTTTCGACGAAAAGTAATTTAAAAAACTTGTTGGGTAATACGAAAGACAAAGTCACTGAAATGTCCGGAATTTATGAGATTAGTTGCAAAGATTGTGATCTTAAATACGTGGGCCAAACTAGGCGAAACATAGCCACCAGATTTTGTGAACATCTCGCACAGTTACGATATGGTACGGTAGACAAATCGTGTGTGGCACAACATATATATGGGATAATAACCACCACATTGACAAAGAAAAAAATTTGAAACTTGTCAAAAATGTCAGACATCAAACTATGCTTGATTCATTAGAAAGTATTTTTATATTAAGGTCTATTAATAACATAACTTCATTGAATCGTGCGGCACCTGTAATTTCTAGCCCATTGTTTGCTCTTTGCATTTGACCGCTTAAATACTCATAATTAGTCTGGTAGAATAATAAATTATTGTCAATAACTCGACCGGTTTATACATATACTAATCACTATGTTTGTCTTGATTTAAATACCTGTTCGGTTTTTGTATCTATGTAGTCAATATAAATATTTTCACGTACAATTAAAATCAATATATAGTTTTTGGGTAGTATTTTAGTTGAACTATTTTTCGTTTGTTAAAGGTAACACGGTGAGACAGACATCTGGGTTTTAGTTTTCTATTTTTTAAAAGAGATGATTTGAGTTTATGTTATTTATCTCACCAGATGTCTTTATCGGCATAAACAAATATCCACATAGTAAATTTCTAGATCGAAAGGAAAGGTGCTGTTTCTTCAAAGAACGCCGGTCCTTTTTAAACCTATTTTAGATAAGGGTCATAAATTTGTCGACCAAAAGATTAAAGCAGGTCTCCGACCTGTTTCACTGCGCAATAAACAAACGATCGTTCTTGGACGACAACTTTCCTTCGGACTAGTTCGCTTTCTTTGACGCGATATAAATATACGGGATCTAGTTTTTTATGTTAGAATTTTTCTTCCTCTGAAGATGTTGACTTAGTCAACGAAACGATCGTAAGGTCTCTGAAATATGTGTTGTGGTGATTTGGGTGTTCTCCAAGTGTACTTATTAGTGCTCATCACAGGTTCCAGTTTTCACACAGTGACAGGTGTTTATTCAGAAGGACCTAGGGTAAGTCATAGTATTTTCCACGGAGCCCATGCAACGGACTTTCAGGCCAAAATGTACGCCATCCTGCATTGTGTGCGGGAGAACAAGAGGAGGGGCTACACCAACAAGCGGATCCTCATAGCCACAGACAGCCAGGCAGCCCTTAAGGCCCTAAGTAGCCCACGGGTAAATTCCAGGCTGGTAAGTGAGTGCCGAGACGAGACGAGCGACCTGGCTGGGCAGAATGAGGTTTCAGGTTTTTTTCGACAAAATTTTTCCTGGCTGTTACGGCTGCCAGCTTGTTTTCGATGGGCCACCTATATATATATATATATATATATATATATATATATATATATATATATATATATATATATATATATATATATATATATATATATATATATATATATATATATATATATATATATATATATATATATATATATATATAATTTACTGGGTTTTGATTCGTGCAAACTTCTTCATTTTTAGACTGAAATTAAAACAACATTTTTGTTTTTTATTCTACGACGTTTCGCCGCCTCATGCGCGGCTTCATCAGGTTTTTTATTTCTTTATTTTATTTCATATTATTCTATTAACAGTGTCAAAAACAGCGTATCCCACATCTACGGTTGAGAGCTGTGTGTCACACCATCACTCAACTGCAATTGCCGGAAAATATATCTTAATTGATAGAGTTTATTGGAAATTTTAATATTTAAGTATGTTATTCTCTTTAGAGAAGATAATTTATATTGCCAATACTCTAAAGAGAATAGCATACTTAAAGATTAAAATCTCCAATAAACTATAGCAACTAAGATATATCTTCCGGCAATTACAGTTGAGTGATGGTGTGACACACAGCTCTCAACCGTAAATGTGGAATACACTGTTAACAGATTAATATAAAATAAAATAAAGAAATAAAAAACCTGAGGAAGCCGCGCATGAGGCGGCGAAACGTCGCTGAATCAAAAACACCAAAGTTGTTTTAATTCTTGTCTAAAAATTAAGAAGTTTTCACGAATCTAAACCCAATAAATTATAGTATAAATCTTCACGAAAGAAACGGATATATATATATATATATATATATATATATATATATATATATATATATATATATATATATATATATATATATATATGTATATATATATTTATTTATTTATTTATTTATTTAATAAAATACTCAACGAGAATTATCCCAAATTAAGAGTATGAATACAGTATAAAATACATAGCATACACTAGAAAAATTACCATCGTAAAAGCACTACTAATTACCAAGCAGCGATGCAACGTGTCTCAGCTCAGACTCACCACAACACAATATGTCTATTGACTGATGCACGCTGTTATAAATGGAGCACGATCTGTAAATCGGTGAGTTAAGCCTAACATTGGTCCTAGGTGGTGGTAGATGAAAGAAGTCGTGTCTTCTAGAGTTGACTCTAGGGGTGTGAAAAAGCAGAGTGCGCAACAGTTCAGGACAGACGATCCTACTGTGCAGTAAATTATATATCAGGGAGAGAGCAGAGTAAATACGCCTAGCCTGCAGAGATTCCAATGAGAACCTCGACAGTAAATCGGCCTGTGGTGTGTTAGTAGCGGGATACACCCGATCCGCTCTGTATGCAAGGAACTTTACAAATCTCCGTTGGACACCCTCAAGAGCCCCTATATGGACGCCATACAGAGGAGACCACACCCCATAGGCATATTCCAGATGCGGCCGCACATGGGCACCGAACAAGAGCCTCAAAGTGTCCGCATTATGAAAGGAACCGGAAATGCGAATATGAAATCCAAGTGTCTTCGATGCCCTAGCAATATCATGTTCGTAGTTCTCCACGAATGAGAGTTTCAAATCAAAGACGAACCCAAGTCTTTAAAGGTTGCAGGTCTTAGAAGAAGCTGTCCATGTATGGAATATGGGAACTCGATTACACGGCGGTTGAACGTATAAGACTTTACAACACATTTTTAATATTCAGTGGGAGGTTGTTAATGGAGCACCAGTGTTGAACTCTACGTAAACATCCCTCAAACACCAAACAATCGCAGACACCAGCAACGGATGACAAGATTCTTACATCATCCGCATACAGAAAATGGGGTAACTCGATAACATCCGAAACATCATTGATGAACAGATTGAACAGCAAGGGTCACAGATCCATGAGGAACACCTGATTCAGCCACGACCCCCACGGACAGACACCCATGATAGTGGACAACATTAACTATATCACGAAGATATGATTCCCAAAACTTCAGCAAGTTCGGTGAGAAATCCATGTTATCGAGTTTCCTCAAAAGAATAACGTAGTTTAATCTATCAAAGGCCCTAGAGAGGTCCAGGTAGATAACATTCATCTGCGACCCGTTGTCCATGGCAGCAGTTATGCTGATTAAGTTAGTGGTCGTGGAGCGGCTCCTCACGAAGCCATGCTAAGCGCTGCTAATCACATTTTTTACCGCAAACGAAATTATCTCATGCAGGACAATCTCGAACACTTTCGCAAAGTTATCCATTATAGCAATTTGTCTATGGTTCTCAATCAACGTAGAATTACTTCCCGTTGGAACATGTATTGACTTCGCCTTCTTCCAGGTGCTAGGAAATACAGAAGACCCCAGCGATATATTAAACAGTATAGTCAAGGACTGAACAAGTATGTGAGCATAATCCCTGACCAGAAAATCTGGAATTTGGTCAGGGCCCGATGTGTGCTTCGGTTTGATCTTAAGCAACGCGCTTAAGACCTGTTCTTCCGAAACCCGTTTAATATCCAAGACAGTCCCACTACTGTTACAGGGAGCGCAGCCCACTAAAACGCCGCTAGACGCATCCGAGCATGAGCCCTGAAAAAACTCAGCAAAGGCATTCACTGCATCTGCATCACTCGCAAAAACCTCCCCCCTATATGAGAGCGTAGACTGACCAGATTGAGCTTTTTTGACCATCTCCTCATAAAGCGACTGTTTAGGTGCAGACAAGACCCTGACACGCGTTCTAAGTCTCCTGAATATCTCATAGTCGGCCAGATGATTTGACCGCTTAATATTATATTATATATATATATATATATATATATATATATATATATATATATATATATATATATATATATATATATATATATATATATATATATATATATATCACTACGATATTCATTTTTATACAATTTGGCACATGTATTCTTCTAGTAAATCGCTTTTAGTTCGTAAGCCAGGAAATTCACACCAGATTTTTCTGGAAAATCTTGGGTTCTCTTCGCAAAATGTTTATTTTTTCGGAAATAAAAATGCGCCTGCAACAAAATTGTGTAATTAAGTTGCTCTATACACAACAAAATGACAACCATTTTTTAAAAATCGGTAAAAATAATATCGCAACATTCTTTAATCCAAAATTGACTCATTTCCGGATGTTTTTGAATAAGCACAATAAACGAAATACTGAATTTATTCCATTTTGTTTGACACGGTAAATAAAACGCTAGATTAAAAATGTCCGTTATGTAGTACAAAGCCTTCCGGCGTCTGCTTTATGAAAATGCTCTATGTACGAGCTTCCATTTTAAGTAATAAAAAACCGGTTGTGCTCAAGTGAAGCTCGTTTCAACAAAAAATATTTATTATCAGATACATTATATAATTGAACAAATTGGCTATCACGCAATTAAAGCGTAGTTAATTTTACGTATATTGCCGCTAAGATCCGTTACTTTTTTTGGTTGCCAATTAATTATCATTTGAACAATCACCTGTTAACTGGATAGTTTATCCAACTAGTCACCTTTAGCGAATAATGCGGCACTTAGTCTATAAAGTAACAGGCAGCTGCCACCAACAAAGAACATAGAATTTCTATTAACTAATTTAGTAAAAAAGTGTCACACATTAATTATTCACACAGTTAATTTAAATATTTATCACATTAACACCAAAACATCTACACATTCAAAATCCGGAAACAGAGAAAGTACGCACTCCTTTTTAATACAGTGTCTTTCAATACGTTTTGGTATCTGGGAAATTCATAAGAACCAGCATTGAGATAAATAAGTAGTTCTCTCATCCTTTACATCTGTGTGTTACAAGAAAGCAATAGTGCATCCTAATCATTGTTTTGTATGAAGAAAAGAGCGGCACTGATTTTTTAGAGATAGGCGTATTACTATCAATTATACAAAAAGCCTGGACGCAGCAAGTGCGTTATTGTAGTGAATTTTCATAGAAATTATCTGGCACAAAATATTTTATTATAACTTTTTTTTCTTGTAACATAGAAATCTAGATTTTGGTGTATAGTTTACTTTTTATATTGTAAACCTACCTACCAAATTTCGTTATCAAAGCTTTTTTGTTTTTTTTTTGAGATATTTTTTTATAATGAAAACTCAAAATTTTCCCAGAAAACCTAGTTCGATTTTCCTGATCAACGAACTTGTCCAAGCCATTTACAAAGGGAAGGTTTATGCTAAATATTATCAAAATCGGCTTATTATTTTTTGAGATAAGAAATTGTTTCTAATGGAAACTCAAAATTTTCCCGGAAAACCTCGTCCGATTTTCCTGATTAACGAACTTATCCAAGCCAGATATATATGAAAAAGTCCTATTTTTAATCATACGCTGTGCGATTTATACGACAAACATGCACCTATCACAACATACAGAGTAACCAAGCCTTACAGCCCTTGGATCTCAGATAACACCCGCCTACTGATGAAATTTAGATATAGAGTAAAGGCAAGGTTTAGAAAAGATCCGTGTCAAGCGAGCTGGGACGATTATAAGGAATTGCGACATGCGGCAACTGCAACAGTCAAAACGGAGAAGAAAGCCTACCTATCTGAAAAATTTAAATCTGGGGATATAAAGACTGTTTACAAAGAACTGGAACATCTAAATATAGGCACCAAGAGAAAGACAACATTACCTGAAGCTATCAGGGATCCCCAGAAAGTCACTGATCACTTTATGAACAATAGTTTAAGTCAGGATCCTATGGGGAGCAGCGTCAATGGGCCTGCATTTTTTGGGGCGATTAGTGGTGGGGAAGAATTTCAGTTTTGTTTGGTCGATGATCCGACGGTGCTCCGGCACATAAATGCGATCAATACCAATGCAACAGGACGTGATGGGTTGAGCATTACTATGATTAAACGTTGTAGCAGGTATATAGTTGGCTTCATAACACCAATAATCAACTCGTGTATTCTGGAAGGCTATTTTCCAAAAATCTGGAAATGTGCTATCGGGCTGCCGTTTACAAAGGTGGCGGATCCTACGGAGCTGAATCAACTGCGGATAATCAGTATATTGTCCATATTATCAAAGCCGCCGGAAAGGGCGCTGGACTCGCAGCTAAGGACTTACTTGACTGGCAAGAACATCTTATTTGACTTTCAGTCTGGATTCCGAGCAAATCATAGCTGTGCCACTGCACTGCTAAGGGTTACAGACGACATTTTGCGGGCCACGGACCAGGGTATGCTGGAACTACTGGTGCTGTTGGATTTTTCCAAGGCCTTCGACACCATAAATCATAATATATTGCTGAAAATATTGAGAGCTGTTGGGATGGGCTCGGAGGCTCTGGCCTTGATCAGAAATTACTTGAGGGAACGCTACCTTATTGTGAGAATTGGCAGCTGCGAGCAGGATGATCACCTCGTTGAGAGTAGTGTGTCGCAGGGCTCGGTCCTTGGACTCCTGCTTCTCGCTATTTACGTAAATCATTTCCCTAGGGTCATTCAGTATTCTAAAGTACAGATGTACGCTGACGACATTCAGATATACATTTCCTTCAATGCCGAAGAGCTTTCGGATACGCTGTGTCTAAATGCGAAGATGTCGGCTGCTATTTTGTTTGGGAGTCAGATTCTTGTAGAGCGCTTAAAGGTAAATGTGAGGGTCATGATCAATAAGGAGCCTCTAGAACTTTTGGATGGAGTGCGAAACTTGAGTGTGATAATGGATAACACGTTTAGATATAAGCGGCATGTTAGTACCTGCCTTCAGCGGGCCTACAACAACGTGCGTCTGCTGTACCCGCAAAGGACTTATCTTCCGACTGATGTTAAGCTAATGCTTGGGAATACCTTAGTCCTCTCGCAGTTTGCCTATTGCTCGGAATTATATTCGCCATGCTTGGACGGTTGCGATTATAATCGGATACAAAGACTGCAAAATTCCTGTCTGAGGTTCGCGTATGGTATTCGAAAATTCAAACATATCTCGCATAAACTAAATGAAGCGAAGTGGCTTAATATGCGTAATCGTTTCACGCTGAGAGCAGCAACATTGTTCCATTCTATTATTGTGTCTAGAGTCCCAACATATTTGTATAGAAAGGTAACGCACAGAACTGATGTTTATGGCATTAACATACGGTCGAAGGGCTTAATTTCACCACCTAAGTACAGGCTAACATTGTTTAAACGGTCTTTTACCTATCAGATATACGCTATATACAATGGTCTTAATGAGAGTGTTCAGAGCTGTTCTGTGCGTTGCTTCAAAAAGAAACTGTTGTTGATTATGGGGGGTGTTTTGTGCAGGTTGCCGAGTTGGCTGTTGACTGCAAGTTTTGCATATGGGCGTAAGTGGTAGAGCAGGGGATGATTTTACATCCGTCTGAACTTCGCCCAATTCACACAGTATATATATATATATATATATATATATATATATATATATATATATATATATATATATATATATATATATATATATATATATAAAAATATAAAAATTGAAACTGACCCCGGATATGGGTTCTACGGGTCCTAGTTCACGCTCATTTGCAAAAAAAATTTCAAAATTTCAAAATTCAAAAGTCGGGATCTCACCATTAGTGAATTTTTTTCTACGAAAATTCACTAAAACTAAGGAGATTGAGCGAGTCATACTACCAATAACCTGTGATGTAATGTATATTTCACAGACAGGACTATTGTAAAGGAATTTTTTCGGTTTTGATTAAAGCATAACATTTATTTTGTCAATTGAAAGTCGAAAAATACATGAAAATTTTCGGGATGCTGCAAGTGCGTTATAGTAGCGAATTTTCATAAGAATTGTGCACTGTTGGTACGGCATATTACCTACTAAAATTATTACTTTTAATTTAAACAGACCTTGGAAATTGGGTCTAGAAGCCCTAATACAAGGTCATTTGAAAAAAAATTTAACCAATTACTATCTATATCTCTGTATTATCCTAAAAGATGTTTATATTCTGTGTTCTGGCTCCGTTTGAGAAAAAAATTAAATGACCAAAACTCAAATCTTCTCTCAAGGTGAAACCACGAAATTTGGTATATCTAGGTACTGTAAGTCTGTAAAAGAAACTTGTATTACAAATTTCATTATAGTTACAAGAGCTTTCCAGAAGCAAACTTGATTCAGGTACATTTGCACTTTATTCCACGGACAGTTTTGGACAAATCGACTGCTGATATATAAAACTTGGCGTCTTACATGCAGGTTGGCACTATTTTTACCTTGTGCTTCCTTGCCTTTGCCGTGTTATTTACATTTAAACTTCTTCGCTGGCCTTGTGCGGTAAGTTAAAATGATTTTTTTTCCTCGCAATTTCCCTATTTGTTCGGTTGCTATGTTACATGCTCCTTTCCCGGTACACCCCTTACCATGCAGTTACAAGTTATCTATTTCTCAGATTACACTCATCCTCGTTTTTGAAGGGAGTGGGGTGGGGGTGGAGGGCGTGGTGGGTTCGCTTATTCGCCATGGAGGTTTTCTATTTTCCTCCTGCATGGTATCAACCACTCCCAATGCATAAGCCACAAGTATAATTTCTTGAGAAAAACCTTCAAGAAATGTACGGGACCTGAAGGAATGGGGGTGCTCTGCGAGGTATACAGGGCTGAAAGGAACTATGACTGCAAAATTTGAAAATATTAGCTTTTAGACTAAGGTGATTGTTCGAATTTTCCGCTCATATTTTCCTTTTATTCCACCTTTTATGCACCTCTATTTACTCCTGGTCCCGTAACATTATTAGTTGTTTACAAGAAATTTCTCTTACCGTTTGCCTTTCCTGACATCTGAGCATGTTTCCGAAAAATTTTTCTTAAAAACCCTCAGTGAACTAAACTGCAAATTTACCATAATTCTTGTTTAGTAAATGAATATATCTGCCATTTTATAAACGTGGCAGGTATTCTTCCTTGTTTGGTGTGTGTTTGTTCCTTTAACGTCGGTCTATTTCCGCGGCTATGGCCAATCACCGACGCCAGGGAGCAGTTTCACCTCACTATCCTGGAAATTATACCGAACGCCACAGTTTCTGTAATGGGTATGGGGATATTTAACGTGCTCAACATCGCATGGACACGGGACCGACGCACTATTCCGAGGGGCGGACGTGCACACATTGAACTTGCTCAAATACAATGCCACAACCTCGGTTGATGCTAATGCTACAGTATGTACTGAAAATGTGAAAGGAGGAACCTGGGATCGAACTCAGTAAAAGTTTAGAGGCACGCGTTATTACCACTGAACCACCGAGCCTCTATTTTTCCTTGTTAATCGCCTGGATAATATCGTTTTAGTCAACCTAATCCAACCAGTTTTCCAGGAAAACAATTTTTTAGAAACAAATTCTATTGGTAAGTTTTTTTAATAAAAATTTACTAATATCAACAATATAAAATGTCTTCTGATATGACTACTAAAGTTACTTTATGCTCATTAATTGTTGTTGCCCTTACTTGGTGAAACTGGTCCATACTACATACAGACTTGGAGACTACTAATCTGGCTTCACTGTTGGGTTTCGTTTCTGCATGTGAAGGACGTAGCCTGCGCGTAAGTTAACTGGATCAAGCGGCCCTTCTGAATTCTAGATGTTCTAGGATGTTCTTTAACGTTGAAGAACATCCTAGAACATTCTAGAACGACGCGCTGGCTACGTCCTTCATCTACAGAAACAAAACCCAGCGGAGAAGCCAGAGTAGTGTATAAGTTTGTATGGATTACTTTATGTTTCTTTCTATGAGCCCAATTTTATATAAGAATCCATTATGGTGAACTAAACCCTGATTTTTTCCATTCTAATATATTTTTAGCATATCAAGTGAAAACAAATAAAACGTTTCTATTCCTGAACTCATAAAACTTAAGAAGCT